>MU223510.1:920170-958196 GCA_018584345.1 Thuja plicata
AAGTTCTATTGGTTTATCCGAGGGACTAATTGTAAAATGATAATGAAACTATTACACATGTGAAAGAAAAATGACTTATCTTTATTGATTTTGAAAAAATAGTACATCCAGGTCCATGTTTATACTTTTTGATTAAAAAATATCCAAATATGTGAAATTGTATTATATTGTATTCCCTCTCTTTACATTTTACATAATGTATATATATGTGTTTGAGTGGCTTTCACACCTTTTAGGGTGAAAAGACACAACTCTTATTACAAATTATTTTGAAAAAACAATAAACTAACTAAAAATTAACTACCTAACTTTCGGATTTGGCTTTGGTTGAAAATACAAAACACCTCATGAAAAGCTAATATTTTTGCTACAGATAGGAAATTTGATTTCCCAAATTGGGTAGTTTTTAGATTTTTAAAATCCGACCATCTTTATCCTCTGTCAAAATCATCTTTGTAGCAGGTCTAAATTCCACCATTTTCTAAAGGCTTTGATTAGTTAGTTCTATTTATTTGTGCCATAAAGCTTCCTTCCTTTGATATTTTTTTATGGAGAAACATTCTTATTGATAATGGATTGGGACTTCTAAATTATCAAAAATTAGGATACCACCAACACTCACACACTCTAATAGTACTAAAGAAAGCCAAAAACAAGACTATATACAAAGAAACATAGATATAGTTACCAGTTGCAGAGCTTTAGATCTTTCCCAATATATGCAAGGGCAAGGTGAGTGCCATTTGGATAGGCCAAGTAGTAACTATTCTCTCCAATATCAATTCTGATAGTAAAAGGACCTCTCCACAAAGTGTCCATTTTTATGTGCTCCTCTTGGATCTCTTCTCTGATCTCATAAAAGGACTGAGTCTCCGATAGCAAACATCCTTTGTCTAGTTCTCTTATCAAAAATCCTTTTAACCATTTCCTTATACTTTTTTATCCTATCGGTTGTTTCATCCTTCTTTTCCTCCAATTTATTAAGATACATGATCCTCTTTTCTAGAGATGATTGGAAATCTCCATCCTTAATATATTTTGCAAGTTTAGGGCTAATATTTCCAACAAAATGGGTAATGTGCAATCAATCACATACACTAAATGGAAAGAAAACATGCATGTTTCTCTTTTATAAGTGATTTTGTCAACTTGCAAGGCTTCATAAAGAGTTTTGTGTCACCTTCTCTTATTGTCTTCCACCAACTTTTTAATAATCAATACGAGGATTTTGTTGTTGGAGTTAGCTTATCTGTTCCCTTGTGGATAGTAATATGAGGAATGTGACAGAGTGATTCCATAGTCTTAGCATAAAGAAGTGAATTTTGAGGAGGAAAAACTTCTTGCATTATTCGTTACTAACTTCTTGGGAACACCAAACCTCGCTAGAATGTTTTCTTTAAGAAAATTAGTCATTGCCTCAGGTGTAGTGGTTTTTAGGGGAGTAGCTTCTATCCATTTTGTAAAATAATCGATGACTGTCAAGATATGAGTATGTCTTACACTAGAATTAGGGTTTATGGGCCCAATAAAGTCTAAACCCCACTACTATAAAGGTTCTTCTATAATCACTAACTCAAGGGTAGGGTAGCTAATTGAGGTATACTAGAAAATATTGCGCATTTCTCACGCATCAAGACCCACTCATAAGCATCTTTAAATATGTTAGGCCAATAAATATTTTGCCTGCGTATCTCGTATGTCATAATTCATGATGAAAAGTGACCTTCACAAACCTTATCATGAAAGTCTTTTAGAAGTTTCTTTTGTTGTTCTTTATCTACACACCTCAAAAAGTATCATCGACCCCCTTTTTATACAAATTTCCTTCCCACTGAAGATACTTATGAGATTTTAATTTCAAACCCCTTTTCACCTGGGTAGACAAATGTGGAGGACAATCTCCATATGTGAGTAAATAAGAAACTTTCAAGAACCATTCATCAGTTGTGGAGGTAAACAAGACCATAAGAAGGTCTTCTTCTTCTTCAGGTTTGCTTTCAACTATCATTTTTCACAAACCCTTTCCCCTTACTAGATTCATGGGTTTTATATCTATATCATATTCTTGTATTTTAGCTACCCATGTATCTCTCTTGTTATAGTCTATATCTTGTTGGGTTGAGATACTCTTGACAACAAAATCAGGGACATAAATTGTTTCATGAGAATATAGAATATAGAATATAGAACATGAAGCTTTTTAAGATTTTGACTACAAAATATGCATGCTTTTCCATAGGGGGATATTTTAGTTCATGTTTCTTCAACAACACGCTCATAAATTAGATTGGAGCTTCAGTGCCATCATTTTTCTTTTGCAGCAATGTTCACATGGTGTGCTCTAACGCATAACAATATATGATAAAATATTTTTCAAAATCAAGGTGCACTTTAGGACAAGAGCACTTACAATTGTATCTTTTATATCTTGGAAAGCCTTTTTGTCTCCTGGACTATATTTGAAGTTAGGTCAACTAGTTTTTCATCATATCCAATGTTTCTAGTAAGTTATACAAAATTTGGTTCACCTGGCCAAAGAAAGATCTAGTGCTACCTTGGGACACAAGAAAAGGAAATTGTTGAAAAGCCTTAACTCTTTCAGGGTCAATCTGTATTCCTCCTTTAGAGACAATGTGTCTGAACATTTTTCCTTATGTTACTATAAATATAGACTTTTTTGGGTTCAAAGAGACACTGAAATCCAAACACCTCTGTAGTGTTACTTCTAAATCATGCAAATATCAAGCCCATTTCTTGGAAAAGACAGTAAGGTCATCCAAATAATACACAATAATATTATTTTCAAGTCTTTGAAGGTGAGGTCCATGTCTCTCTATAATGTAGCTCTTGCATTAATAAGGTTGAAAGGCATTTTATTATAGGTGAAAACACCAATAGGGGTTGTGAATGCAATCTTGTGTTGATCTTCCGGTGCTACCTCTACTTAATTATATCTGAAAAATTCATTTAACATAGACATCATTTATGACCTGGAGATTGTTTGTAACATGTGATCCATCTTGGGCAGGGGAAAATTGTCCTTCAAAGAGGCCTGATTTAAATTTTATAAATCTACACAAAACCTTATTTCACCATTTTTATTCATTATAGGCACAATATTGGCAACCCATGTGGAATAATGGATGGGATATATAATCTTGGCCTTAAGAATTTTATTAATCTCTTTGAATATGGCCTCAACTATCTTAGGGCTATAGTTCCTTTAATTCTACGTAAAGGGAACAATACTGAGTTATAGTGGAATATGATGTTGCACTTTACCACCTTTGAACTTCTTCAGATCATCATAACACCATGCACAGACATTTTTATAGTGACCGGGTAGGGATATCAAGGCATTTTTTCTTCAGGGGTGCAACATTTCCCAATGTATACTAATTTGGGGTCTCATTCAATTCCAATGTTGATTTGTTCGTGTTGGGTGGATATCTCTGCAGATTTTCCTTCTTACTTTCACCTAATATACCTCTCATGCCTATCAAACAGATTGTCCAAAGAGACCATGCCTTTAGGTATTTTATTTCCCTTCAATTGAATGACTCCATTTCCACCTTCCACATAAGATATTTCTCCAAGAGTGACCTCGTTACATTCATCAACATTGTCCTTGAAGAAGTGATTCGCAAAAGAGTCATTATGTTAGAGGAATTTGATGATCTATCTATCATTGTTGAATATCTACCAATGGTTTACATTATCAGTGATACTAAGTTGGTATACCACCTCAACATTGAAGACTTTGTCCTTTAAATCTTGATGTGTCAAAAAGAATGATGCGAATATTGCTAAAGAGCCAACTCCCTTGTTTTGATCCCTAGGGACCACTTCAATCCCAAAGTCGTCAAAATATTCGATGCAATCCTATATTCTATTTCTGTATGTCTCAATTTATTATTTTTAGTGATGTAGGCATTTTTTTATTTGCTTTACCACCAACTCAACATCACCCCATAATTTGAATTGCTTGACACCTTTCTCTTTAGCCACAGCAAGGACTTATACTCTATTGTATTGTTGGACTTTTCAAATCCAAGCATGTACACTTAAGGGCATATGTAACCATCTGGATATATTAGTATCATGCCCATGCCAGAGCCCAAGGAGGAACAACTTCCATCAAATTCAAGAGTCCATAACTCATTTGATAGGATAGAACAAGTCATGCCATCACATCTTTGTTCATCTATTATGTACATATATGTCCCAGGACTTGTATAGTGAAATTTTCTTTAAACTCGGGTTTCAAACAAATCTTTTTCCCATCTACTAGTATGGTGGCATATGAATCATCCATCTAAATTTCTCCTCTTAAATCTTTACAGAAGCTTCTATTTAACATCTCATAGCTAACTAGAATATTGGCCACTAGAATAGTAAGTTTTAGCCTTTTCTTGAGATATAGGGATAAAGCTATTTGAGTATCTTTAATTTTCCCAATTTTAGATACTAATGAGGAATCCATGTAGAGTAACGTTTCCCATGGGAAGAGGTGATTGTCAACCCTAAGGCTTTGGCTATTTGTGCAGGCATCACATTGTCTGAGGCTCCTAAATCTATGAGACAATTACTCATTTTATACCCATTTATGTACAAGGAGACAAAGAAAGGTTCATGCTTTACATTTGAAATATTATGAATGCTAGGCTTCGAAGAATTTGTGGCACAATTCCAATCTTCAATAGGCGTCAGTGTCTCATCTGACATTTGGACATTAATAGAATTTTCTTAGGGTTTTTGTGTAATGAACTTCACCAATCTATCTAGCTCTGATGGATTCAACCTAAGATATTCATCCTGAGATATTTCAACTTTTGTATTTTTGCAGTGCTCGACAATATCAAAAGAGCTAGATATATTAATTTTAGGATGAATAGATGTTACCTCTGCATGGATTGCCTTCAGAGCATTGGCCTCTCATTTTTTATATTTAAAGTTGATTTTCTAGTCAATGGTAATTTGGGACCCAATGAAGAACTGGCATCCAGTCCTTTTGATTCTTGATCTTTCCTTTGTGAATGTTGATTTCGGGTGAATACTACACAATTTGAGCTCTTCGATTGAGTATGATTTTCTTTCCCTGGTCCTCCATCTTATTCATATTCCAAGTAATTCACCCCTGCATCTCCATACACTAAGAGGTCTTCTTCTACTTGATATCCCCTTGTGTCAAATTCATCATTTGCATGCATTTGTGTTGTCATATCTATGTCATGATAGGTAGAACCATCATGATCAGTCATAAGATGAAATTTACACACCATGTGATTACTTTTAGCAGTGTGGGGATGTGCTTCTATAGCTAGTCTCTAAGATGGGCTAGTTATAGTCAGTGGCCTTTGATTCGTTCCTTGGATATTATTATCTTTCTTGATATGTCTTGATACATGGGTTGGATGAAATTTTTCAACATTTGTATCTTTAAGGTGATCATGTTATTCTCCATCCTCTAACTCACAGGGTTGGCAGAAGTGGTCGGCTGGGGTTTCCCAGTTTGCAGTTCCTTTTTCCATTTCCCATCACTTTTAATACCATCTTCTACTATTATCACTAGTCTTTGAGCTACAATCAAATTTGTTGCACCTTCTCTTTTGAGGGGAAATATAACATCTGGAGGAAGGGTATTAATAGAGAAACTTTTCAACAAGGAATCCTTGGGTGCCATGTTGGGAATTTTGTTGACTAACTTATTAAATTTTTATTCAAAGTCTCTCATTGATTCATGCACTTCTTTCTTCATGGTAGACAATTGAGAAATCAATGTATTCTCATTTTCACTCATTTTAAATATATTCTCAAATTGAGTACGTGTGACATCCCATGACTTAATTGACGCATTCAAAAAATGGTAAAACCAATCATCTGCTTCATCAGCCAAAGATTAAACAAATAGATGAACAACAACATTATTCTCTTGTACTCATAATATGAAGAAAGATCCAAAAAGGCGTGGATATGTTCATCAGGAGAAACCTTTCCATCTCCTCTGAATTTAGGTATGATCTTCCCTGACCCTTTAGGTAGAGCTCCCAACTATGTACCAATATTTAGAGGCCCAATGGTAGCTCCCCAAGGTATAGGTGGATTTTGGTCCATGGTATGTAGGGGTATTAGTCTATGGACTTGTAAGGGGAATGAGATTCCAACAAGAATTAGGGTGTTGCACGATGAGCTAGGAGGATTTGCTTGACTTTTGGGTGAGGATGGTTTGCTTAAAGACTGAACTTTGTGAGTAGGAGGGAAAATAAAAAAACCCACAGATTGCAATTGGTCAAAATATGTATCTACTATGCCCTTTTTCATATCTCCCCTAGTATACCTCTTAGTAGCTAGTTTAAGTCAAGAACCAAGAAAAAAAACAACAAAGTTGCCAACCTCAACTTGTTTATGAAAGAGGATTTTAATGATTGTTACGATTTATGGGTGGAACTGTAAAGGGGTTTGCTCTGGCTCTTTCTAGTAACAATACAGGGTTTTGAGTTATTTCTTCTTCTTCTTCCAGTACTTGGGCTCCTCTCCTATAATCTTCAATATTTCGCATGAATCTCCAAGCCACAATATTTAATTGTGAGATAATATCTTCTTGGTCGTCTTGAAAACACAAGTTTGGTTGCAACACTGGTGTTGGTAAACAGATTTGTATTCTTCACTTTAACTCTAAAATACCCAAATATTAAAGAAATAATCAAATACAATAGTCGGGAAATGTAAATGAATAACTAATTTCCCTCTGAATTTGAAGGTACATCTCCCTTAAATGAATGATCTTCAATGAATATTGATATTTCCTAATCTAATAGGGGTATGTTCTTAACCTAAGACTAGAAGAGGTAAACCAAGCTAGGTCTAGAAAGGAACTAGCTTAGGCAAATCAAATTCAACTAAATCTAGCCAATCTCAAGATCTCAATAATCATACGAGCTCTAAAAACTGGTAATGCAATGACAGATAATGATCGTGTAGGATGTAGGAATGAGAGATTACTGGTCAAAACAATAATGAAACAATCTATCTAATAGGAACGTTTCTCAAACTTTGGATAACACTAAAATTTCCCCTCAATTAACTGTATCAAATAATAATACAGAACCTTGGTTCAATCATAAAATGTAAATCCAATTTCAATGAAACATTCAAATCAATAGAAAGATAAATACAATGCAGTGGAACAGTTAAAACAATGGTATTCAAACATACACAAATTTGACTCAGTGAAATGCCATTCTTTACACCAAAATTTAGTCGACCTTTGTATTGATTTTCCAAAGAGTACATATAGATCCCAGAGTTGGACCGTTACAAAAAGGGGGAACCAAAATGGTTCAAATTTGCTAACCAGAAATGATAAACACATGTTTATCCGTTAAAAGCTTCATCAAAATTAATACAAGAGGGAATATTTATGTTTCTGTTTTCTTCCCTTTATCTATTTTTTCCCTATAGGTGGTGACATTTGTGATGACTAGGATTGGCTCTTCGTATCTGACATGGACATTGGTATTTATGATGATCCACCTGTAGTGATATTTGGTCAGACTCTTAATCACATCTACCCGGTCTTTCAACTCTTCCATAGCTTTGTAGATGCACCCACTCAACTATTGGACTTCTGGCACCTTATCCAAGTGAGAAGAGGACTGCTCTGGTAACTTATCCACATAGTTGGAGAAGGATTTCTGCATGGTGGTTACTCTGATCATCTCTTTTCCTTGATCGCTTGTTTGTGATTCCGTGTGGAGACCCTAAAGGAGTTTAAACTCTTTGCTCTGTTCTTCTTTGATTGTAACATTTGTCTGTTGCAATCCTCCTTCGAATTGAATGATCATCTCAGTCTTAAACTCTAGGATTTTAAGCCACTCAATCAGAGACTCATCTCCTTTATGTAAGATCCTGGCCTTTAGTGCCTCCTTAGTCTTCATTTTAACTACTACGTGCAGCAAGACTATGCATTCTTGACACTTTACTCTCTCTGATGTGAGAGTCTGCAAATTCTTTTCAATGTAGCTCCTCTCTTTCTCTAACTTTAGTAGAGTGTTACCTAGCTGCTCAACAACCACCAGCCCTTCAGATTTGAGCCTCTCAATCCATCGTTTACCAATTTTCCCAAAATGCCCGTCTTCCTGCAACTTGGCTATGGTAGCCTGATTATTTGTAGCATTGGGGTCGAAAGTGGTTTTGGTGCTCGGAATGATGGCCACTAGAGTAACTAACTGTCTGATGAAGTTAGTTAGTTCAGAGACCTCTGCTTTAAGTTGGACCTTAGCATTTTTGAGTTCCTCGAGCTCTTCCTCAATTACAATGTTGGTCGATTTCCACCAATCCACTTTAGTATCATGGTGAGCCAGTCCCATATCAAATGACTATAGCTCAAAATTAGAGGCAATCAAATCTTCGATCCTACCTTCTTTAGTGGGCTTTGCTACCTCCATGGTAAAGTGCCATGTTTCTAAGTCTCAACATAATGTAGATAAGGTCTTTTTTTTAATTACTTTTCTCACAATAGTACTAGACTGTAGGGCCTGTGAAAGAGTATCCTCACTGGGAGCTCCTTCAATCCTCTTCCTCTTATGCTCTAAAGTGTTCTCTATCCAGGACTCCGTGCTAGTGACTTTGGTAGCAGAGACCAATTCCTCTATGAAAAGCTTCTTGATGACTAGAGGACTAGCTTTGGACCTAAAACCAAAATTGTTCACTGAGGTAGGAGAGGAAGAAACCAATGTAATAACTTGAGAAACCTTCTATTGATTTCCAGCTTCCTCATCTGATTCTGTAGCTGCAGTGCTGGAGCTATCTTCACCCACTTCCACTATAACAGGGGAACCTCACTTTGGGGTATCTTGAGCTGAAGTATCTCTTGTTGTACCCATAGTGTTGGTTTTGGTTGGTTGTTCTATTTCTATACTCTTGACAGGCTCAGTCGTAGACTTGACTAGTTCTGTAGAGACCACTTCTTCCGTGGAACCAATGATAGGGGTTGAACCATCTCCACAAGTTTTGTCCAACGAAATCATCTTCTCAAGAGGCTCATCGCCTACACCCGCTATTTGGACTAATTCTTTGGCTACAGTCAGAATAGTTGTTGAAGATGATACAGGGGTACTCCAAGTCTCTTTTTTTGGAGTTTGTCGAGAGGGTGGTTTCCTTTCTGACCTCTTCCTTCTGCCTGTCGTCCACTCAACCCATTATTCTATCCTTCTGTAAATCCCACCCATCAAGGTTTCCAAGTCATCAATAGCTTGACCTAGAATGGGTTCAGAGCTTATGGGAATGGGCCTTATCTTCTCTATGTATGTATCAACATACATATGCTAGCTGTCATCTTCTAGCCCCTCAACTGCAATGTTAACTTTGAACTTTTTTATTTGTTCAATAGTTAACCTTGCGTAGAACCTTTCTCTACTCTCTAAGTCATCCTTGCAGTTGGCCCAATAATCTTCAATATCATCAATGTAATGGATAGTGTGACCCATTTGTAGATAATCTCAAGCATAGTTCACACGATCATATTGCGGCCTCAGGACATCATATGTTTCTAAATGAAACCTCTTTGAGAATGTTTCAGAACATTCTTTGCATCGGACTAGGACGCACAACTGTAGGCCCCAATGGACATGGGGAAATCATAGCCTTTCTTTTGGGCGCCTGCACATATCAAGTTCACCTAGACCGCTTGCCTCATCACTTCAACCAGCACGATCATGTCATCCGGATATCTGGGCAACTTTAGAGGGAAATCGTCGAATCCTACAAGATGAATGTATGAGAAATTTGCAAACTAGATAAAATAAGCTCTGAATTGGCTGAGGAATGCCATGGGGAGAAAATCTCCTTTCTGGGCAACCTTGTAACTCCCTTCACAATCTCATTGTAAATGCATCATTGACTTTGAGATATTCATTATAACTGTTATGCAATTGCAAACAAGGAAAGAACTCATCTTTTGACATCTTCCGAAAATTCTTCTAATCTAGGAAGTCCTGGCCAAAGTTGAATAGTAGCCAAAATATATAATAGAACCAAGGACATATAGAACTCATTTTTATTTTTAGCTCTATTTAGGGCATTGGAGAGATTCTCTCTTACCATGATGGCCCAATCAATAAAATGGTGTTGAGAGCAAATCACCTGGACTAGGCAGAAACGATGCTCAACAAAATTTAGCGCATTGCTCTCACCTCTGATCCTGTGAAGCAATACTAGGATATCCACAATCTCCAATTTCAGGTTTGTGCCATATAGAGTTTTGGGAAACTTTCCCTTGGCGCTCTTTGACTCCTGGAACCATGTCTTCATTATCTCCTTCTTCGACACAGCCTTCTTCGCCCCATATTCAATTGCCCAACTGTAGGTCATCTCTGAGTATTTGACTTGCTCTGGAATATGAAGGGAGTTCTGGATAGAGTCATGGTCAATAGATAGCAGTATCGTAACTTTGGGCAAGAGAATTTTCTTAGTGTCTAGGTTATAATGAGCTATACATTCTCTAACAAGCCCAGGAGCTTGAATTTCCACAGGTAAGCTGGCAGCTTTGACTAGCCCACTCTCCTTCAATTTTTTAGTAATAGGGTGCATTGGATCCACCTTCAATATGTTATGGAATCTTTGTATATTGAAGAACTTCAGAGAAGTGTTTGTGATGTTGTGCCAATCAAAAGTGATGTCGTTCATTCCATCAAACCTTGTAAATCTGGTAGCCATGCTTCGATTGATTTGAGATGGGAACTAGGGATATATCTCAAGAACACGAAGGCAAAGAACAACTATTGCCAAGAGATTTTAATTCAGACAATTTCTCAAATAGATGGTAGTTCCTGTTTGTATCACTTCATTGAATTTATAACTTTTTGAATTCTTACCGTTAACGATCGACTTCCCGTGCCACACGAATGAAGAGACTTAAGCATTTATGAAAAAGTTTGTTATGAAGCAAAAAGGCTTTATTTGAATTAATTACTTTTCCTCTATGGGCCGTTAAGAAATATCTTTTCACTTTAGATAACTGTAACGGTAACTTTTTGGAGGTAGCGGATAATTGCTTTCCTGCTTCTCTTTGGATGGAGAAATGCTTTTGGGGTGCTCCTTTTCCAGAAATCTGCCAAGGAGGAATCTTAACCTGTAGCAATGCTAAAATGACATGTGGTGATCTTATTTTATTTCTTTATACCTTGAAAACTCCTCATAAGTTGGTTTTTCTTCATGGATCTTGCATATACCGATCTAGCGGAAAATGCATCTCATGGGTCGAAACCCGCCTATTTGAAGTAGCAGAGAAGCCATTTTCCAATTCTCCGCCATTGAGATTTCCTTCTTATATTCTTCATCATTTGATCATTCCTTTGACCTGATGGGATTTGTGTTGAGTCCATTTGCCTTTCTAAACTTCAATTATCTATTTCCAACTTCAACTTACCATTGAGACTTTTGGAATTACCCACTACGGATAACACATTCTGCAGGTGATTTTCCGCCAAGGAGAAGCCTGAAACCAATTTTTCGCCAATGCTGCAAAATGAAGTGTCAACGCAAAAGACTTAAAATGTAAATAGAACCAATGTTAGAAACCTTTGAAACATGACCTTTACCGGATTTGGGAACTTAACCTACCCAATGAAACATGATCTTAGATACAAATTCCCTCCGGCTTACAAAAGAGAAGTCAATTTGGGGAAATCCGATAAAGGCCTCCTAGCCTAAGGGGAAAACTAGACTTAGAATCAATACTTTCATGAAGATCTCAAGACCAATGCTTACATACTAAACTTCCATTTCTGTCTAAAGGTATGCAGGACAAAAATGGGGCAACAGCTGGCTCTGTCTAGGGACTTGGACATTCACTTGTCCAAGCAAGGAACTCAAGTCTCTGGCTTTGCAAAGCTCAATAAAAGGACAACATAACAAAACTAAAGCAAAACACAGAAAGGAGAGCAAGGAAAGGAAACCTAACTAAGGAAAACAAAAATGGGAACTAAACGTAACTATAATACAATACAGGGGTTACATTTTTTTATTCATATCTAGTACAGTTTCAAGTCCTGACCATTGTATGTCAGGGGGAGTGCTTCACCATCTGGATAAGCCAATTTGAAAGAGTTCTTCTCAAACACCTAATGGATCTTGAAAGGCCCTTTCCATAGCGTCTCAAATTTCCCATGCATTTATTTAGGTGCTCTGCGTTTGTCCCATAGCAGTACCATATCTCTTTCCATAAATTTCTGAGGCCTGCTCCTTTTGTCAAAAAAATTCTTCACACGCATTTGATGTTGTGTGATGTTATCTACCATCTTTTCTCTTTCCTCTTCAAGCTTGTTCAAATATAGGATCCTCTTTTCTAAACCATCTTTATATATGTCATCTTATATTGTTGTCCTTAATTTGCAAGTTGCCAATTCCAATGGCAACCGTAGGCTGGCTTCAATTCCATAGACAAGTTCAAAAGGAGAAATTCCAATGGATCTTTTGGGAGTCACCCTATCTTCCCAGAGGGCTTCATATATTTTCTTATGTCAAGTTCTCTGGTTACCTACCATGAGTTTCTTCATAATGTTTACCAAGTTCCTGTTGCTGGATTCAGCCTAGTCGTTTCCTTGTGGGAAATAGTCGGATGAGTGACTGACCATAATTCCATACTTATAACAAAATTTAGTAATTTCCCAAGAAGAGAAATATGTGGCATTATCCATTACCAGCTTGATAGGTACCCCAAACCTTACCAGGATGTTTTCTTTAATGAACTCACATACTACTTCAGATGTACTCTTTTTAGTCATTTTCGCTTCCACCCATTTCATGAAGTAGTCCATTGATGTGATTATTTAGGTTTGACCCGCATTGGATGTGGGATTTATAGGACCAATAAAATCAAGGCCCCACTACTGGAAAGGACCTTCGATTATCACTGGTCTAATGGGCAGCACTGCTAGTTGTGGCTTTCCAGTAAACATTTTTCACTTCTCACATCTTGCCACCCAATGATATACATCTCTGAACATTCCCGGTCAATAGTAGCACTGTCTCAATATCTTGAATGCGGTGACTGATGAGGAAAAGTGACCCCAGCAGGCTTCGTCATGAAACACTTTTAGCATCTTCTCTTCTTGTTGTTTGTCAACACACTGGAGGAAAGTCCCATCTATAGATCTCTTATACAATTTATCCTCCCAAATAACATATTTAGAAGCTTTCAGTTTTAAATCTCTCCTTTGTTTCGAAGTCAATCCTTCGGGACATTCATCATATGTCAGAAAATACACAATATTTTCAAACCAAGGGTCTTGCATACTTACTGCCAAAACCAATTGCGTCGTTTCAAGATCTTCGTCCACTCGATTTTCCACCATTGCTTTGCATAGTGCATTTCCTCTCACCAACTTGGTGGGTTTGATTTCTATGTTGTATTCCTGAGTCTTACCCACCCATGCTCCTTTGTTATTGCATCCCACATCCTGTTGAGTCAATATACTCTTTACTGCAATGTCAGGCACATATACAAGGGAGTGAGAGTGTAAAATATAGAATCTGAAACTCTTCAAAGCCTTTACTACTACGAAAGCATGTTTTCATTTTGAAAGTATTTCAACTCATGATTTTTTAGAGGTGTGATCATAAAAGCAATAGGAGCCTGAACTCCTTCCTCGTTCTCCTACATGAGGATGGCTAACAGAGTATGTTCAGAGGAATAATAATAGATTATGAAATCCTTCTTATAGTCTGGGTGACATAAAATTGGGGCATTGGCTATGGCGCTCTTAATGCTTTTGAAAGCTTGCTTGCCAGGGTCATTCCACTTAAAATTTATATTTCCTTTCATCATGTCTACTATGCATTTGGTAATTTCTGAAAAATCTGGGACAAACCTCCTGAGAAAGTTTACCTGACCAAAAAATGATTTCACTCCAGTCTTGTTCAAAGGTAATCTCAGTTGCTGAATTTATCTAACCCTTTCTGGTTCAATTCTTATGCCTTCTTGAGAAAAAATGTGACCTAGTAATTTCCCTTCAGTTACACAAAAAACTGATTTCTTGGGGTTCAATGAAATATCATCTTTCCTATACAATTGCAACACCCTCCTTAAATCATTTATATGGTCTACTCTTTTTCTAGAAAACATAGTAAGACCATCTAGATACATACCAATTATTTTGTTCTTCAAATCACTGAAAGAAAGATCCATACCTCTCTGAAAGGTATCCCTGACGTTGATTAACCTGAATGACATTCTGTGATATGCGAAAGTGCCCCATGGGGTAGTGAAAGTCATCTTGTGTTGGTCAACTTTCTCTACTTCTATCTGATTGTACCCTGAGAAGTCGTCTAACATAGACATCATTTCAGCTCCAGCTACAGTCTGCAGCAGGTGGTCCATGTTAGGAAGAGCGTAATTATCTTTCAAAGAAGACTGATTAAGGTTCCTAAATTCCACACAGATTCTTATTTCTTCATTTTTCTTTCTCACTAGCACTATGTTTGCTACCCAGTTTGAATGATGAATAGGGTATATAATCTTTGCCTTCAACATTTTATCAACTTCCCTGAAAATTGCATCCACAACTTTTAGATTGTACTTCCTTTATTTATGCCTGAATGGGGCAGCCCCAGGTTTTAAAGGAATTTGATGTTTGAATTTACCGTCCATGAAACTTTTTAAATCATCATAACTCCATGCAAAGACATCTTGGTATTCTAGGAAGAGTTTCCTGGCCTCTTCCCTTTCTTCTTCAGTACAACATTTCCCAATGTTGATCATCTTGGGATCTTTCTCACTTCCAATATTAGTTCCTTCATACTCGCCAGTGGTAGGGCCCCTCTCGATCCTCTTCTTTTTAACAAAAGTTTCATGCCTATTGAAAAGCTTTTCAAGTGTAACCAAATGAGGCGGAATGAGGCGGGATAATATTACCTTGCAATTGTATAATACCCAACTTATCTCTCTTCTGATTGTTCTGATAATCTCCCTTATGACTACCAGGGGCATCCTTATGAAATTCACTGTCGTTCTCTAAAAAGAGGAGGAGATTCTGGTCATCTTCAAACACCTGCCAATCTTCTATGTTGTCAAGTACAGACGGTCTATACATCACTTCTATTTGATACCTCTTATCTTTAAAATCTGGATGAGGGAGGAGAAATGAGGCTCATACTGCTAAGGAGTCTGCTTTAGAGTTTGACTTTATTGGCACAAATTCAATGAAGAATGCATCTAAGGCTTCAATTTCATCCCATACTCTGTTCTTGTAGTTTTTTAATCTATGATTCTTTATAGAGTATTGGTTTTTAACTTGGCGCGCAATTAACTCAGCATCACCTCCAGCTCTTAAGATTTTCACACCTCTCTCTTTTGCAGCAATAATTTTGAGAAGCAGGGCCTCATACTCTGTTGTATTTTTGGTGTTTCTGAACTCCAATTTGTAAGCCATGGGATCACATTCTCCGTCTAGTGATATCAAGACTACGCCTGCATCGGATCCTGATGATGCACAACTACTATCGAACTCCAGAGTCCAAATTTGTGGTGGCGTTTCTTCAGCGGTAGACTAATCTTCCGTTTCTCCAGGCTCAACTTCTTCTTCATGACTATCTATGAATAAATGTAGTTACCAAATTCCATTTCTTGGTACAGAATTTGGGCTATAGGATCATCAGATTTTAACACTATGAACTTTTCTTTCTCTTCAAGAACCAATTTAATCTTTTTGTTACCCACCGGGAACAAAGCTTGAGACCAGTCCAACTTTATTTCTCATCCTAGATCTCTGCAAAAACTCCTGCTTAACAACAAACCATAACTAGCAGGTATATCAACGACCAATATAGTTAATAACATTCTCTTCTCAGGGTGTGCTACTAGAGCCACTTGAGCATCTTTGATTTTCCCAATCAAGGGGACCTCTTTGGCATCCATAGAATAGCATCTACCATGGGCTTTGGTGAGGGTCAGACTAAAGCATTGGTTACAGTTGATGGCATCACATTGTCTAAAGCACCAGAATCTATTATACAATTACTCAACTTGCAACCATTTATAAATAATGACACATAGAAAGGGTCAGGTTTTTTCCCAGGGGAAGTAGCCAAAATTGATGACTCTCCTTGTTCAAATAGACCCGCCAAAACAGACTCTTCTTCTAATGAACCTATAACTTTTTTATTTAAATCTTGGGTCTCTCCTTTACAAAAATTGACTAATTTTTGCAATTCTACAAGATTAGACTTGAGATAATCTATGGGAGAAATCTGAATTCTGGAATCTTTGCAGAATTGAATAATGTCAAAGGAGTTTTGTTCCTTACCAGGTTGCAACATTTTCACTCCTTGGTGGGTATCTTTAGAGTAAGAAGTAGACACCTCGTTACCTTTTGACAGAGGTGTGGAAACAGGGACTTTATCTTTCTGATTCTGGGTTAATACTGCATAAGATGTCTCGTCTATGGTAGCATAACATGCCGCATCTCATTCTGAATCTGATACCTACTCAAAAAATAAATTTTTAGAGTCACCATGTGAGCACGAATCTAATTCAACTCCAGATACCCCAGCATTCCATTCATCCGTTTGATGCATCTGTCAAGCACGAGCTACATCGGGGTAGCTTTCTCCATCGTGATCTGTTGTCAGGTGAAAAGCACACATATTTCCCCTTTTGGGAGGAGCTTCTATGGCTAGCCTTTGTGGAGGAGCAGTCAGTTGTAATGTTTTCCCACCAGTATTCCTTGCATCATTGTTTCTTCCAGACTGATCTTGAAAATTTTGCTGGTAAGGATTGTTAAATTTGGGAAGTTGTCTTTTGAAAGTATTGAACTCATTAGACAATTTCTAGATCATCTCATCTGATGATGTGTTGCTGCTAGTACTAGCCCAAGTTTGTATCTCTCATTTCCATTTTCCCACTGAGATCATGTAATCTTCTAATTCCACCGTGGTCCTTTGGGCAAGGTCCAAAGTGGCTAGGTTTGTCCTTCTCAAATCATAACTGATGTCAGGAGGCATAGCACTTATAAAGAAAGTTTTCAAATTACCAATAGTAGGTTGATTAACTATTGGGATACGTTTAACTAGCTTGTTAAATTTAGCAACAAAATCTCTCATGCTTATTGAAGGCTCTTTTTTTATTGAAGTCAATTGTGTTAATAGGGTGTGCTCATCTTCAGCAGTTTTGAATCTTCTTTCAAAATTCATTCTCATGGAGGTCCAATCTGTAATAGAAGAGACTGGAAAATGATAAAACCAATCTATTGCACCCTCCACGAGGGTCTCAAAAAATAATTTGATAGCCACATCTTATTCTCGTATTGCTAATAAATTGATGGCTGCAAAGAAAGAAGCAATATGTTCATATGTAGATATTGTCCCATCTCTGCATAATTTGGGAAAATTCTTCCTTGACCTCAAGGGTAGTGGGTTATATGTGCTAACTATAAGGGACTAATTGCGGTGGCCCATGGAAGTTCCATAACTACCTGAGGTAGATAAGGTGTTAGGTTTACAACATGAAGAGCAACTACTCCATGCAAGGTTAGCACTTGACAAGTGGTGGACATAAGGGATGATTGTTTAGGAGGTGAAGGAGGTCTACTTTTTCTTTTAGTATTTCTGTCCCTCTGACGAGGTACTTCAAGCAGGGCAAAGTCAATTTTTGCAAGTCTCTCAAAGACTAGGTCTCTACCACCTTCTTTCCTTATACTTCTAAGAAACCTTTTAGGCTCTAGGATTTTCACTAATTTGGCAATTTAGCCTCATGCTTTTCTTGGCGTTGAGCCCTTCTTAAGTTCCTCCTTTGAATGGTTTGTTCGAGTGCTTCTGCCTTCACTTCTTCGTGTTCAAGCACTTGACTAGCATTTCTATAATGCTCAGTATTTCTTTTGTGTCTCTAGACAAAAGTATTCAGTGAGGAGATGAGATCCTCTTGATAGTCTTGGAATCCAAGGTTTGGCTGAAGTACAGGAATCAAATTTTCATGAGGAAGCACCATCGTTCCTCATTATACTTCTTTTGGTCTAGCGACTGTTCGTCTCCCCAGCAGAGTCGCCAAAAATCTGTTGGTAAACAGATTCTTCTTCTTCACTTTAACTCTAAAATACCCAAATATTAAAGAAACAATCGAATACAACAATTGGGAAATGTAAATGAATAACTAATTTCCCTCTGAATTTGAAGGTACAGCTCCCTTAAATGAATGATCTTCAATGAATATTGATCTTTCCTAATCTAATAGGGGTATGTTCTTAACCTAAGAATAGAAGAGGTAAACCAAGCTAGGTCTAGATAGGAACTAGCTCAAGTGAATCAAATTCAACTAAATCTAGCCAATCTCAAGATCTCAGTAATCATACGAGCTCTAAAAACTGGTAATGCAATGACATATAATGATCATGCAGGATGCAGGAATGAGAGATTACTGGTTAAAACAATAATGAAATAATTTATCTAATAGGAACGTTTCTCAAACTTTGGATAACACTAAAACTTCCCCTCAATTAACTGTATCAAATCATAAAACCGAACCTTGGTTCAAACATAAAATGTAAATCCAATTTCAATGAAACATTCAAATCAATAGAAAGATAAATACAATGCAGTGGAACAATCAAAACAATGGTATTCAGACATACACAAATTTGACTCAGCAAAATGCCATTCTTCACACCAAAATTTAGCCGACCTTTGTATTGATTTTCAAAAGAGTACATATAGATCCCAAAGTTGGACCATTACAAAAAGGGGGAACCAAAACGGTTCAACTTCCCTAACCAGAAATGATAAACACATGTGTATCCATTACAAAATTTATCAATATTAATACAAGAGGGAATATTTATGTTTCCATTTTCTTCCCTTTATCTGTTTTTGCCCTATAGGCGGTGACAGTTGTGATGACCGGAATTAGCTCTTCATGTCTATTGACATGGACATTGGTATATCTGATGAGCCACCTGGAGTGATCTTTGGTCAGGCTCTTAACCGCATCTACCCGGTCTTTCAAATCTTCCATAGCTTTGTAGATGCACCCACTCAACTGTTGGAGTTTCGACACCTTATCCAAGTGAGAAGAGGACTGCTCTGCTGACTTATCCACATTGTCAGAGAAGGATTTATGCATGGTGGTTACTCTGATCATCTCTTTTCCTTGACCGCTTGTCTTTGAGTCCGTGTGGAGAACCTAAAGGAGTTTAAAATCTTTGCTATGTTCTTTGATTTTAACATTTGTCTGTTGCAATCCCCCTTTGGCTTGAATGATCATCTCGGTCTTAAACTCCAGGCTTTGAAGCCACTCAATCAGAAGCTCATCTCCTTTCTGCAGGATCCCGGCCTTTAGTGCCTCCTTAGTCTTCATTTTAACTACTACATGCAGCGAGACTATGCATTTTTGACACTTTACTCTCTCTCTCTGATGTGAGAGTATGCAAATCCTTTTCAATTTAGCTCCTCTCTTTCTCTAACTTCAGTAGAGTGTTACCCAGCTGCTCAACAACTACCAGCCCTTTGGATTTGAGCCTCTCGATCCATCATTTACCAATTTGACCAAAATGCCTGTCTTCCTGCAACGTGGCTATGATGGCCTGATTCTCTGCAGCATTGGGGTTGAAAGTGGTTTGGGTGCTCGGAATGTTGGCCACTAGAGTAACTAACTATCTGATGAAGTTAGTTAGTTCAACGGCCTCTTCTTTAAGTTGGACCTTAGCAGTTTTGAGTTCCTTGAACTCCTCCTCAATTACAATGTTGTTGGATTTCCACCAATCCTTTTTAGTATCATGGCGAGCCAGTCCCATATCAAATGACTGTAGCTTGAAATCAGAGGCGGTCAAATCTTCGATCCTACCTTCTTTGGTGGGCTTTGCTATATCCATGGTAAAGTGCCTTGTTTCTGGGTCTCGACCTAATGTAGATAAGGTCTTTTCTTTCTTCACTTTTCTCACAGTAGTACTAGAATGTAGGGCCCATGAAAGAGTATCCTCACTGGGAGCTCCTTATTCGATCCTCTTCCTCTTGCACTCTAAAGTGTTCTCTATCCAGGACTTCGTGCTAGTGACTTTGGTAGCAGAGACCAATTCCTCTATGAATAGCTTCCTGATGACTGGAGGAGTAGCTTTGGGCCTAGAAGCAAAAGGGTTCATTGAGGTAGGAGAGGAAGAAACCAATTTAATAACTTGAGCAACCTTATGTTGCTTTCCATCTTCCTCATCTGATTCTATAACTGCAGTGCTAGAGCTATCTTCACCCATTTCCACTATAACAGGGGAACCTCGCTCTGGGGTATCTTGAATTGAAGTATCTCCTTGTGTGCCCATAGTGCTGGTTTTGGCTGGTTGTTTTGTTTTTGTACTCTTGACAGGCTCAGTCGTAGACTTGACTGGTTCTGTAGAGACCACTTCTTTCATGGAACCAATGATAGGGGCTGAACCATCTCCACAAGTTTTGTCCAATGGAATCATCTTCTCAGGAGGCTCATCGCCTCCACCTGCTGGTTGGACTAATTCTTTGGCTACGGTTGGAATAGTTGTTGAAGATGATGTAGGGGTACTCCCAGTCTCTTTTGTTGGAGTTTGTTGAGATGGTGGTTTCCTTTCTGACCTCTTCCTTCTGCATATCGTCCACTCAACCCATTTCTCTGTCCTTCTGTAAATCCCACTCATCAAGGTTTCCAAGTCGTCAATAGCTTGACCTAGCATGTGTACGGAGCTTATGGGAAGGGGCTTGATCTTCTCTATGTATGTATCATCATACATATGATGGCCATCATCTTCTAGCCCCTCAACTACAATGTTAACTTTGAACTTTTTGATTTGTTCAATAGTTAACCTTGCGTAGAACCTTTCTCTGGTCTCTAAGTCATCCTTGCAGTTGGCCCAATAATCTTCAATATCATCAATGTGACGGATAGTGTGACCCATTTGTAGATAATCTTGAGCATAGTTCACAGGATCATACTGCGAGCTCAGGACATCATATGTTTCTAATTGAAACCTCTTTGAGAATGTTTTTAGAACATTCTTTGCATCAGACCGGGATGCACAACTGTAGGCCCCAATGGTCATGGGGAAATCATATCCTTTCTTTCGGGTGCTTGCACAAATCAAGTTCACCTGGACCACTTGCCTCATCACTTAAACCAGCATGATCATTTCGTCCAGATATCTGGGCAGTGTATGTGTCTAAATGTTGACCTCTAAATCAGCCACAACACAACATAGTCATTGCTCAATCGTTGAATCACGAAGGTGAACATGAATTGTTCATTTGACAATATCGATTGAATCAACATGTTGCCTCCTATTTATTTGGGGTGTTTAATTACTCTCAGAAAAAGAGCCAACAACCATAGACCATTGCTAAAATGGAAGATTTGAAAGCTTTGAAAATTGAAATGAAACTTATTCTATATGAGAGATGCAATTGTAATCTAGGAATGAAAATGCAGATTTTAAGCTAAGAAACTTGAAAAAGATAACATAATTAAGTTACATGATAGTAAACAAACTAAATTGAAATGAATAATGTCATTAAGCTACATGAAATTACACTAAATATGCAATAAAAGCTTGCAAATATGAGAGAATTGAGACAAGAATTCACTATAATTTTGGTACTCTAAAATTGCTCTCTCAAATGAAGGAAAGAAGGTCCATAATATAGAAAAGCCTGAAGAGAGGATGAAGAGTTTCTTGGGAAGAAACGACTGACTTTTCATCTCCATGGAGGAAGGTGAGACAAAAATGAAGGAATTATTTAATTAAATAAATGAATTATTACCACATGGGTGGCTTTTCACTTTGTTTGAATTATTAAATTAAAGTGAGGATAATCCATCCAAATAACCAAATAATATTTAATTCCTTTGATATGTATTAGCTAAAGGGGGTGGGATTAATTTAATTTAAAAGCACTTGGGACTTTAGAATTAAATTAATTAATCATAGGGATTTTTAGCTAATAAATCTTGAAAATTTAGGAATTAAATATGGTGTAAGATTTATGCAAATTTAGGTTTTCTACATTTGAGACTAAGTCAATTAAAGACAATTAGGAAGAGAATTTTCCTAGTACAATAGGACTTCGATGATGAGAAAATGCACCAAAATTGATTAGAATTGTAAGGTGCCAATTTTGGGGTGTTACATTTTTCCCTTCTTTGAATTGATGTGCGAGCAGCGCGTTGATTCAAAGAATAGTCTAATGTGACAGATGAAGATTTTGGGAGTCTAGGTTAGGTTGCCAAGACACCGATCAGATCGAGAAGCAGAACCATCTTCAAAACGAAGCATGATTCTTTGATGTCTAAGTTATATTGCGAATACAACGGTCGAAATACCAAATGAGAGAAGATCATAATCAGGGTTAGATTGCCCCAATGTCCGCTGATAGATAATGAAGATTTAGGAATATCTCCAGAATTAGGGTTAGATTTCCCAATACGAAGGTTAGCCCTCCGAGATCCGGATTAGGTTGCCCAGATAACGGTCCAAAAGAGCTTTTGAAAGCCATCTTCAGAATGAAGCATGACTTTCAGGAATTAGGGTTAGATTGCCCCAATACCCAATGGGATTTCAAGAATCATCTCTAGAATGAATCTTGATCCTTGAGAATCCGAGTTAGATTACTCAGATACCTAGAAAGATAGATGACAAGATGCGAGGCATCAAGATGCCCCTAGAGATTCAAGATCATGGAATATCCAATTTTGACCATAAGGTATGAAATACTGAATATGCCCCAAGTGATGAGATGCCCCTAGCAATGGGGACTTTTGATTCAAACAAGACTGATTCGAGAATGATGCAATCATCCTACCCCCTCGGGAGCGAAATCGAAGGATGACACAACAGAAAGATGATTGAAAGAAAAAGATTGCAGATAGAAGTAAGATCGAAGATCGAGAGGAATTCAGAGATAGATCAAGAGAAGGAAAAATCAATTTAGAGCAATCGAGAGGTCCTGTTGACTAGGTTTGACCATAGTTGACCAAGTTTGACCAAAATTGACTAGAGTTTACTATAGATGAAAAGATTGCAGAAGATGAGAGATGATTCTGACAAGAAAGCGACGTATGAAAGTCGACTGCACAAGCATCCGAGCACGTCGATCCCAAAATTTTAAAATGCAATTTTGAGCTACTTAGGAGTGTCAGATTTTGATTTTGATCACGAAAATGGATTCAGAATGGTCGATTTCACCAAGGGTGCAATCTTCACAGAAAACGGAGCACTTTTGAAAATTAGGTCAAAAGCTATATAAGGCCCAGAGGGGTATTTTCAAATCATTATTCACTTTTGACTTTAGAGATGATGAGGGACCAGGCTAATATTGAGAGCATTCCCATGCATACACATCGTTTCAAGCGCTCTTGATGACATAGCCGGCCACCGGAGTATGACGCACCTGTAAGTAATCGAAAAACTATCTTGCATTTTAAATTTTTATCAATTTTTAGATCTTTTAGCATGTTTTTAAAGCTTTTTACATCCAATTAGGTCAAGTCTCACGTGAGATAATAGTTTCCTCGTGTCGACCAAGGTAGTTTCCTCGCGTAGGTTAGGGCTTCCTCGCACGGGGTCCCTCCGTGAGCTCGCGCGAGGTGTACGACGATGTCGCGCGAGATTTCATCCCTAGTGATGAAATATCGCGCGAAGAGAGATTCTATCTTGCGCAAAATAGAAATCTCGTGCGGGAAAAGAGTTTCTGCATGGGAACTATTTGCAGTCCAAAAAGCTGTCGTCTAGTATGTCATAGAATCAGCCACTTAGAATGCCTCAAAACTGTGTTTAAGATAGATCCATAGCTTCATTTGTTGTTATTGCTTTGAAAAATCATCATGTTGAGATACTGATCAAATGTCGTCGCTTGCTTTGCAGGTTGAATTCCCTGATATTGTTCTGGTCTCACCATCCTGTCATAGGTGAGCTTCTGCAGAGACTGACTGATGCTGAGGGTGCCCATCTCGATAGGCTAGGACTATCATATCTATGTGATGTACCCAAGACTTGGGTAAATCACGGTCTATTGGGCGCACTTGCCGAGCGTTTCCATTTGGAGACAAACACTTGCCATTTGCCACAGGGGGAGATGACAGTCACCCCTGAGGACATATACAGGATCTTGAGAGTACCATTCCACAGGGCTCGCGTGGAGTACAATACCCAGTTGAGGGAAGGCACACTGGCATTGAGAGTGATCTTCGAGGATGATTTAGTGATGGGTCTAGCCATCTCTTGGGATGATTTGTTCAGAAGGTATGGTGTAGAGCACACATTGGCAGTCGTCTTGGCGATGTTCTTGAGTTGCCACCTGGTGTCAGATCAGGGTCAGCATGGATTGGAGTGCGGCTGGGGAGTCATGCTGTAGTGGATGTTAGCCATGCCAGCAGTGAGATTCAGATGGGGCGAGTGCATGCTTGCATAGATGTACCATGAGATGCACAAGATCGTGTATCAAAGTGCACAAACCATGGCGGAAAGAGTTGTGGTTCTACAGATCTAGGCCTGGGAGCACCTTCCCGTATGTCGGCCAATTTTCCATGATACTCAACAGCCCCTAGACCCATACATTTATAGGTATGCAGGTCTGATGACTCAGCCAATGCTGGGTAAGATAGATCAATGGTGGGCACAGCTGGACAATATGGCAACAGTTATATAGAGGCCATGGATAGCCATAGAGGTTTGGGATAACATACAGCACAAGCTACCACATATGTTTTGTTTGTGTCCTTTGATCGGGCGCACCATCAGCGTCATTGAGCGCTTCCTGCTGACATGGGTCCTACGATAGTTTGGGAGACCACAGGACGTCTCACAGGAGTATTGCATATATGCCTGATTCATCGATGAGACGAAGAAGGGCTAGCAGCGATAGCTAGACTAGGGCAGGAGTATGATAGATGCACAGGTACCACAAGCTAGGTGGGACTATTTAGCAGGGGTGACGAATGCAGGGATGACACCTACATATAGAGATCACATCTTGGCTCACCCATTCCTGAGATTCACAGATCCTATTAGAATGGGACAATAGGTACAACAGGTAGTACAACCGCCATTGTAGTAGCAAGTACCGCAGCCACCACCACAGTAGCCAGCACAACCACCACCATAGTAGGTACCACCATAGTAGAGAGTACTACGGCCGAGGACCTGGTAGAGTCCCCTTCCTCTTAGACATATGGGAGCAGACGCAGGTGCAGGTAGCAGTGGAACTCAGGATAGGTCCACTGGGCAGAGGATAGGTGACAACTCTGAGCAGGGGGAGGATACTGTTATGGTCGATACTGTTATGGCCAATCCACAGGCAAGAGGACAGGTGGCACTATTATAGGAGGCTCTCAGGAAGAGCTGGGAGAGAGTGAGACAGGTATAGAGGGAGCGGGATGAAAACCATACATAGGTGGTCATCCAAGATACTTGAGTGACCGAGCGAGATCGAGAGATTCGGGGAATACATGAGGCACTGGCCAGAGTACAGGTAGAGGTGCGATATGAGGCTGCTTAGTCAGCCTATTATTATGTTGTATACATGATCACAGTTCCCGAGGCAGTGGACCAAGTTTCACCATTTTCAGAGTATGCTGGAGCACGGGCCGCTCCACAGGCACCTCCTCAGCAGCAGGCCATGCCACCTCCTTCGAGTGGGAGTGGCTAGATGAGACATTTGATACATATTGTACCACCATTTTGATATACTATGCTTGAGTAGCACCATTGTACACTTGATTGATTGATATATATATATATGAGCTCAATTTTTGGCATCATTGTACTTGTTTATATATTGCTTTAAACTTGTATGTCTTGTAAGATGTTTTCTATATGATTAGATGTATGGATTAGAAATGTATGCCATGGACTAATAAGCAAATGTTTATGCACATGTTTTATTGATGTATGAATGAATGTAATGCAATGCAATGATAGATGTTAGATGGATAAATGCTATGTATGATTTGATTTTTGCTTATAATGGATGTACATGTTTATGGATATGTAAATGAAAATGAATGTATGGAAATGCACTTTGTTAGAAATGAATGTAATGCAATGGTACTAATCATCTCATGTGGGATATTGCAATATACGACAGTACTAACCAAAAGAATATGAATAAAGATTGAGAGCACGGACCGGACACTTGTGCAGTCAAGAGGAATCCAAGACAAAAGATGAGAACCTTTGAAGAATGAGAAGACAATGAAGAGAGCACCAAAACTATCGCTATGCAAGCTTAAAATTTGAATGCAAGCGTAAGCTAAATGCAACCCTAGGACTTGGTTGTTGGACTCATCGCATAATTATCATCATCAAGTTTTGGAACATCAAAGTCGATACAATCCTTACTGGTGCCAATGCAACCATAAGAATATGAATATGACTTTCATTAGATAAAATGTAGGAAATGAACGTAAGCACCAAGGCACAAAAGCCAAGACGACCCAAACATTGTTTCCAGTTTGATATAGTAAGATTACACAAGTAAACAAATAGAGCAATAACAGTCAAGGAGATAGTTCCAACCTCCCCTTGGTGTACAAATAAACAAGTTCGAGGGATGTGAAGCTTTTCCACCTTAATGCAGAAGCTCTTATCACATACACCCTGTTTGCTCGACGATGTCAGATCATCGAAACTACACCCACAAGCAGTAGACAAAGAAAATATCAATGGAATTCATGAGAACAGACATCATACAAAGAAAGATTCAATCATAGCTCAGCATGTTCCAAATTTTATGAATGTGTATGTGTTTAGGGTGTTGAGAAACATCGTTGTGCTTGTGAGTGAGATGTGTTTAATTGCTATCGAGAGATGTTTACATTGCGATGTCCAATGTGTGTTGAAAAACACAGATGTGTCCAAAGAGAGTGTTGAAAAACACTATTTATGGGGTGTTGAGAAACACCAGTTTGTGCTAGTAGATAGTTGTCCTTTAGAACTGACAAGATTACTGACTCGAGTGTAAATTGAAGATGCGATCAAAGTGGGGAGCCATGCCCCCAAGTAATGTAACAGATTGATGTCAAATATGCAGATAGTGAGATGATGCGAGAAATCTCAGTAGTACAACGACAGTAGGTAGATGCAGTGAGAATCACTGGTGACTGACGCGAGAAATATTCTCAAGTATAAAGATCGACATGAGATCTAGGTATCAGCAGGCAGACTCAGTGAGAACCACTGGTGACTAATGCGAAGAGGAGAGAGACTCCAAAAGATAGGACAATGCCCCCTAGACTAGGAAGATGCCCCTGAGTGTGACCAGTTTCAATCCATGTGAAGTCGAGCAAAAAATCTTGAAAATAACTGAGAGCGAATGCATGAGCGAGCAAACTAAAGCAGGAAAGCAAACTAAAGCAGGAAAGCAGGAGAGCAAATTGCAAGAAAGCCAAGGGATGTCGCGATAGATAGAGCATTGCGGAACAAGAGGTGCCTATTTACCAAGTTTTCACCATCTTGGTAGAAATTCTATTTTTGCTACCATGACGCCTGTTTACCAGGTTTTCATCAATGACACATTTTTCTCTTTTTCGTGTTTTTTTGTATTATTCATTTTTTAATTTTTTTTATTTTTTATTTTTTTCAATTTTTTTTGTATTTTTTCATTTTTCAATTTTTTTTGTATTTTTTCTTTTTTTTCAATTTTTTTGGTATTACCAAGGCGCCTGTTTACCAGGTTTTCACCAAGATAATAGATATATTAAAGCGCCTGTTTGCCAGGTTTTCACTAAGATGATCATTTTTTAGGACATTTTGCAATTTTTAGGATTTTATCAGAATAGAGTATGTACATGAGCATTCAGAAGACATCTCAACTGTAGAACTTCTTTAGATGAAGAGTGTTGATAGGCTCTTTGAGCTGCTCCCCCTCTGTGGTAGAGAGTTGGTAAGCACCAGACCCAAATATTGTAGTGATAACATACGAACCAAGCCAGTTTGGCTCAAATTTTCCTTTCTGGACCCGCTGCTATTGATTCTTGGGGTTCTCTCTCAGGACGAGATCACCCATTTGGAATTCCCTTGGTCTGAACTTCTTGTTGTAGCTTTTAGATATTCTCTTCTGATATGCTTGGAGATGATCGAACACCACTTTCCGACGTTCATCTAGTAGTTCAAGCTCTTGAAGCTGAGATATTCTGATATCATCACCAATAATGAGGCCCTTCAGAGAGACTCGCAAGGTAGGAATCTCAACCTCAATAGGAAGCACTGCATCTCCACCATAAACTAGAGCAAAGGGTGTGGCCCCTTTTGGTGTCTGTATACTAGTGCGGTAAGCCCATAAAGTCGAATTAATCTGGAGATGCCAGTCTCACCCATATTTGTGTACTGTGCGGTGTAAGATCTTGAGAATAGTCTTGTTTGAAGTTTTCGCCTGTCCATTACCCTGGGGATAATAGATAGAAGACCAGTGCTAAATAATTATGAACTTAGCACATAATTCTTTTAGATTCTTGTTCTTGAATTGCCTCCCATTGTTAGTGATCATTGATGAGGGTACACCATATCTACAGATGATGTAGTTCAGTATAAACATGGCCACAAACTGACCATTAGCTACAATGAGAGGCACTGCCTCAACCCATTTGGTAAAATAGTCTGTAATAGTAATGATGTATTTATGTCCCCATGAAGAAGATGGATGTATCTAACCCACCAAGTCAAAGGCCCACTGCTGAAATGGCCAAAAGCTTATGAAAGGAATGAGGTCCTTGGTAGGAGCGTGAATCAGATTTCCATGAAGCTGGCACTGTTTGCAAGATTTAGCAAATTGTGTAGCTTCTTTCTCCATATCCGGCCAATAGTAACCAGCTCTAATAAGTTTGCGAGCCAGTGTCAGGCCATTTGAGTGAGACCCATAGATGCATTCATGCACCTCTACTAGCGCACGCTTGGACTCGTCAGGTTCTAAACATCTAAGGAGGGTACCGTCTAGACCTCGCCTATATAAGTCGTTAGCTATGATGACAAACCGTGAAGCACTGCGGATTAAGTGAGGTTTCTCATTTTGGGTGTAAGTGTCTGGAATGATCTGGTCATGAAGGTAGGAGTAAATATGGTGGTAGCGGGATGAGTCATGTCCAATGACCGAACAGATCATCTAGGATTCAGGGAAATTATAAGCAGGGTAGCATAACGTCTCCACTAGGAATTCATGTCGGAAGTCATTTTCTGGCATTTGTAACATGGAAGCCAGAGTAGCCATGGCATCGGCTGCTTTATTATTTGCCCTTAGAATTTGTTGGAAAGTAATGTGTGCAAAGTATTTCCTGAGATCATCAACCATCTTTTTATAAGGCACCATTTTTTCATCTTTTGTTGGGTAGATATCATTCACCTGATTGATAACCAACTGTGAATCTCCAAAGACCTTTAGCTCATCAACACGCCATTCAATATAAATTTTTAATCCATTAATCAAGGCTTCATACTCAGCAGTGTTATTTGTGCAAGGAAACAACATTTTGTAAGCCTTTGGTAATGAATACTGTTGAGGTGTAATGAACAAGATTCTGGCACCTGACCCCTGTTGGGTGAATGATCCATCAAAAAACATGGTCCATGCCTGATGTGTGAGAAGTATGATCGACTCATCTGAGAACTCGATCCTTAATGGTTGATATTCTACAATAGGTGCCTCAGCCAACTAATCTGCAATTGCTTGTCCTTTGATAGCTTTTCTTTCCACATACTCAATGTCAAATTCACTGAGTATCATGACCCACTTAGCTAATCTACCTGTGAGGGCAACTTTGTTGAGTAAGTACTTTAATGGATCAATTTTTGCAATGAGCCTTGTAGTGTGAGCAAGCATGTAATGTCGTAACTTCTGGGAAGTGAACACCACTACCAAGCAAGCTTTCTCAATTACAGAATAATTCATTTCATAGGAGACCAATGTTTTGTTGATGTAATAGATTGCTCTTTCTTTATTGTTTTGATCTTCTTGGGCTAATAGAGCACGCAGAGATGTTTTTGTAGCTGATATGTATAAGATTAATGGCTTCCAATGAATAGGATGCATTGATATACGGATTAGCCAGATATTGTTTGATTTGTTGAAGACCTTGTTCACATTCTTTATTCCATTCATAGGTCACACCTTTATGTAGAGTTTTAGTAAATGGCTGTGACTTGTCAGATATTTGTGAGATGAAGCACCAGATAGACTGAAACTGACCTTGAAGACCTCTCATTTGCCTGATATTGTGAGGTGGAGGCATTTCTATGATAGCTTGCACCTTTTCAGGATCCACCTCGATACCTTTTGCGGAGATGATATAACCAAGCAATTTTCTGGAAGTTACTCCAAATGCACATTTCTTAGGATTGAGACGTAGTCTGAACTTTTCCACATGATCCAGTATAGGGCCTAGATCAGTAAGATGTTCCTTTATGTACATGCTTTTATCAAGGATGTCATCAACATAATCCTCCATTGTTTTGTGCATCATATCATGAAATATAGTAGTGATTGCTCTCTGATAAGTGGCTCCAGCATTTTTGAGACCAAAAGGCATAACATTCTAGCAGAAAGTGCCCCATGCACAAGTGAAAGCAGTCTTTTCTTAGTCCTCTAGCACAATTTTGATTTGGTTGTAGCCATAGAAACCGTCCATTAGGGAGTACATTTCATATCTTGTTGTCATATCCACAATCATATCAATGTTGGGTAGTGGGAAATCATCTTTTGGACATGCCTTATTTAAGTCCCTGAAGTCTGTGCAGACTCTGATAGATTTGTCATGCTTCGACACTAGAACTATGTTGGAGATCCATTCTGCATAGTCAATTTCTCTGATGAACCCAACTTTTAGGAGTTTCTCTAATTCCGCCTTGACAAGTAGAGCCACATGTGGATGCATTTTTCTAATTTTTTGCTTGACTGGTTTTACTCTGGAAGCTATTAAAAGGTGATGCATGATAAGATCAGGATCTACACCAGGCATGCCAGAGTATGTCCATGCAAAGTTTATCTTTTTTCTCTTTGAAGAAATCTGTGAATTCTTTGAGTTCTTCTGCAGACAATGATTTAGCCACATGAATAATGTGTGGATGTTCTTCTGTACCCAAATTTACTAGCTAAGTCAGCTCAATTAGCACCGATGACTGTTCCTATAAATGACTCAGAAGCACATCAAGTATCTCATCCTCAGGCACGTCAGAGAGGTTTTCACCTTTGGATACATCTATTCTTTTTACTTTTTTCGGCTCTGACACTGCCACAATGTGGTTTTCACCGTCAGAGCGCCTATTTTTTCTTCTTTTGATTTTATGACTAAGATACTTGATATCACTTTTGGTCATGCTGACACTGTCTTCGCTAGTGGAGGACGTTATAGGTTCAACAGCATGAAGATAAAAGGTTAGAGCATAGTCGTTCTGGAATGTGAGGACTTTGTTGGATGAGGAAGGGGAATTCCAGTCTATTAGCTCGGGATGTTGGAGTGAGAGAGAAGTGACAGGTTCAAGTGCATTCATGGTATAATCATCGAAAGCGTGGACTAGTAAGCTGAGACCTAGAGAAATCTCATCCAAAGGTGTATTCGAATCTCTTTGACTCCTAGTGACCGTAGTAGAAAACACGTTAACATCTATGGAATCAGACTTATTAGACCTTACACTAGACCCTTCACTTATGTCAAGAAGGTTTTCAGATGTATGCACAGTATCAACATTCCTATCAAAGGATCCTTCTAAAATACTATTGAACTCATATTCATGGGAATCAGTGTCTGAACTTTGACTGGGATGTTTGCACCATGAAGGTTTGAGAGTTCTTGTGACACCATCCTTTTCTTGTGCAAACTGCTCTTGAAACTGTGATGGTATGTATCGTTCACCCTAGAAACCCAGGTCTTGTGACACTTTCCATTGTTCATATGTCAGACGAGTGAATAGAACAGTGCCATTGGAGTCACTGTCAGCCTTGGCTATACTAACGTGTGGTATGACATCATCTGGATCAACAAAGAATGTTTCCAGATCTGGAGGAATAGGATAAGGAAAGCAATCCTCATCAGAGCTATCCTCTGCAGTGTCAACTATAGCCATGCCCTCAGGTTCTAGTTCTAGTCCAAGTTTAGATTCAGATACAAATTTGTTAATCCCTAGATGGAACGAGATCTTCTTGAAGCCTGAGCCAATTGTATCTTTCTTTCTTTGACCCGTAGCTTTAATAGGCTTAACTAGCCCATTACCATTCATCCCTATTGGACCACTCCCTTTGTATCCAAAGTGTTTCATAATTTTAAGACCTTCACTATTGGGATCTAGTTCACAAGCTAGGGTAGTTTGTTCAGATATGTCCTTTCCTTTGTAAAGCCAAGCTTTAATAGCTCTTTCCTCATCTTCATCTTCTAATGGTGTTGAAGACCATAAAAAGGCACCATCATAAACTATTTTAGGAGGAGTATTAGAAGATTTATTATTCTCAGAAGGTCTCCTGTAAGAATGAGGAGACTGAGGTAGAGCTGCTAATGATAGCACAGTTTCTATTTTATACCCCCCCATGCCTATGTCTTTGATTTTCAAAGTTTGTTCCATGTCTCTAAGCTTGGCATCATAGAATTATGTGAATTCTATGTTAGTAGGAACAAAACTATCAGCTGATTGTGTGAGCGTATTACAAGAAGAGCCCATATTAGCAGGAACTATCACTTCTGTGCCATGGAACGGAAACTTGATGCACTGATGATACGTAGAGGGAACCGATTGCATCTCATGGATCCATGGTCTTCCCAATAGTATTTTATAAGCAAGAGGAATGTCTAGCACTTGTCAAGTGACATCTCTTTCAACAGGTCCAACCCGAATAGGTAGTACAACTAAACCTTTAGTCTTTCTTTCTTCTTCATCATAGACTTTGATAGTAATTTTCTTGTGGGAACCTTTGCGATCTTCATCATAGCCTAGCTGAGTGAGTAAGTGAGCAGAGAAGATGTTGAGGCTAGCACCATTATCAATAAGGATGTGGCAGACGAGCTTTCAGCCAATCATGACCTCTATATGCAAAGGGGCATTATGCAGGTGGTTGACCGAATGGTCGTCTTCTTTCGAGAAAGACAGATAGTGCGGTGAAGTCAAGTGACCCACCATAGATTGAAATTGATCAAGATTAATGTCTTTGGGGATGTTAGCCTCTGTGAGGGCTTTATCCAAAATCTGCCTGTGAGCAGGCAAGATCTTCAACAGCTCAAAAATGTTTATTTGAGCATTGGTTCTTTGCAACTGGTCGAGAATGCTATAATTAGCAGTAGGAGGTGTGGGGATCACTTTCATGGTCTTGTTGGTAGGGCCAACAACAGCTTTATCTGCAGGTTGTTTCAGTGTGGATGTAGTAGCAGGAGGGTCAGGACCCTTGAGAGTGATCTTAGCGTGAGATCTGGTAATGATGTTTGCACAATCCTGAGATGATTCAGGTTCAGACGAGCGAGATCCAGGGCCTCTCAAGACAAATGGGGTCTTAGTCTTAGGAGCATCCCCTCTCCCCTTGATAGTAATCACATCACAATACTCAACTTTGATAGGTTTGATCATGTTGATGACATTTTCATTAGTGGTATGTGTGTAGTTAACATTGGCATTATTGTTCTTAGTGTTGGAAGACTCACCTTTCTCATGATGAGGAAAGGGATCTTTAAATGCCTAGTGATCAAAATTCTTATTATGATTATCCACAACAATATCACCATTATCAATCAGATCTTGGACCTTATGGCACAACTAGAAACAAGTAGAAGTCTTATGACCCTTGTTTTGGTGATAGTCATAGTATGCATTGTCGTTCCACCAATGGGGTCGCAGTTGCGGATCATATGGATGCTTGTCTAAAGGAGTGAGAACTTGGTTTTGCACCAAAGTCTTGTAAACCACATCAAGGGTTTCTCCCATGGAAGTGAATTCATGCTTGGTTCGAGGGGCCCAAGGTTTGTTGCTAGAGAATCTGGAAGGCAGCTGAGTGTTTATTGCAGCCTTTTCAACAGTTTTGATCGCTTGTATACTAGAAGTGAGATTGAAAACTGGTTTTGAAGGAGTCAGGGTCACATTATCAACCACTCCATCATTAACAATGTCCCTATTCTTGTTTACAAACTTCCCTTTATCTTTGTTGGAAGAGGAGGAACCTTGTTTGTTGTCTTTGTACAAAGTCAATTCCCCTTTCTTAACCATAAACGCCTCTATCCTAAAAACTTGCTTAATCATGCTGTCAAAATAGAGGGGACCTTGAAGCTATACCTGATACCCAAAATCAGGAGTGAGATTGTCCAAGAAGATGTCAAGTTTCTCATATTCAGGTATTCTACGAGGATACTTGGTGCAAAGTTGCCTCCATCTCTGGAGAAATGTCAGGAATGGCTCCCCTTGTCTCTGCTTGAGATTGCAAAGGTCCCTAATGTTGACGAGATGCTATATGTTGTGAGAATAATGTTGGATAAAGAGATTTGCGATCTCATCAAAAGTCTTAATGTCAGTGGGTAGTCAAGAAAACCACTCCATGGCAGGTGCACCCAGACTTCGGGGAAAGAGATGCATTAAATAGGTTTGATCATAAATGAAATCCATAGATAGGGCCCCAAATTCTCTCAGATGATCCTAAGGATCGGTGGTACCCAGATATTTATCATACTTAGGGAGTTCCACACCCTTCGAAAAAGGTGGCATATGAAGACTCCTATCAAAAGGAAAAGGACAAATACTCTCCATCGTGAATTATTGTGCAGGTTTGTCCTTATCCTTTACAAGTTGGCTAATTTGGTTTTGCATATCTTGAATCATCTTTTGCAATTTGGTAGTCTCAATCTCTTCTTCTTTAGTCATAAGTGTTTCCACTTTGAAATTTGGGGGTAGCTTAACTCCTTGGTTTTCCAATTCTAGAAAATATTTCTCTTTATCTTCTGCAAGGAGAATTTCCATCATCTTTATGAGAGCCTTATTAGATTTTGCAACATCTATGTCATTTTGAGTTATCGAATCATCATCATTACCGAGGATCTCATAAATGCTTGGGTTCTGAACTTGACTATGGTCATGTGAAGGAGGGTGATGGTGATGCTGATCACCTTGTTGACCCTAATCATTTTGAGATTGGTCATGGACCTCGCTGTATTGACCTTGTGGGAAGTCAAAAGGGCCTCCCATGTTGTTGATGTGGGATTGTGCTCTGTGCATAGGTTCAGTGTGAGTGTGTGTATTGAGCCGAGAGTTTGTGGCAAATGTAACTTTTGGCAGGTCAAAGGGGTTGATGGGTCTGGAAGAATCAATAGGTTCACAAGGATTGATAGGACCAAAAGGATTGGTATGGTCAAAAGGATCACTAAGGTAGCGAGGATCGTCAATAGGGTCAACCCAAGTAGGTGACCTTCCAAAAAAATTTTGATCTTGAAACAATGGTTCAGGTTGTCTTTGAAACAAGGGATTATAGCACTGTTGAAACACCAGTCTCTAATTCGGACTAGGATCTATACTAAACGGAAAGGAGGAATGCAAGGATCCCTCTTGACTATCAGATTAAACAATAGGTTTAGAATGACCTCTTCCTTGATTATGAAATCTACCTCTACCTATCCTGGAACCATGAATGGGAAATATGTTGTCGCTTCTAGTCGTAACAAGCATAGACAAAGATGAAACAAGAGAGGACTTAGGATCCAACTCAGAACTCTGTCTCTAGAAATAGCAAAAAGGAGATAAAGGCTGGAACAACCAAGATGTGAAATGCACTCGGCATGAATCGTCAAGAGTATGGCTAGAATAGCCGAGATGTGACTATCACGTCGTAAGGTACAAAAGCACAGAAAGGTAGGAAAGAGAACAAAGAGACAAAATGAGTTTGAGCAAGAATCAGCCAGTTCGCAACTCGAGACAATCAGTTTCAGACTGTAGACAACAGGGAATTAGATCTCAAACAAAAATCAGATCAGGTGAAAAATTCATCAGTCAACGAGAAATATCTCATTGTTTTGGGACACCAGGGTACAGATTCACGTGAGAAAGTGCTGGTCCACGTGAGGAAATGTTTAACTACGCATGATAAAATGAAAGCTCGCAGGAGGAAATGCTCAGTTTCTGGAATCTCATGCGAGAAAACTCCAGGTTTCGACAGATCGACTCAATTTTTGAGATAAAAGTCAAATTTTGAGACACAATCAAGACTGTTCTCTGATAGGATTCTAGATTTAGGACAGTTTTATGAAAGTTCAGATCAGCAATCTCAGTTTGAATGTGACAAGCAATCGTTAACAAGCACAAAATTTTGATCAAGCAATAGTGACGCAAGTAGTCGCAAACAGTTCTACCAAGGACAAGGCAACTTGGTAGAATCATGGGAGTCTTTGTTTAATCATGATTGGACAGTTTAAGACTCAAAACAAGCACTTAGTTATCCCTATAAAAAAATGGTAGAGACGACAAAATCCGTACCTCACTGACTTATGTGTATGCGGCGCACACCTCACACAAGAGTGTCACCCCTGAGAGGGCACCTGTGTTTTCGGTGTTTCCAAGGACTAAATAATATATGTTCGAAGGTTACCCTTAAAGTAGGGGCCAGCTTCATATACCACTTCAAGCATCCAGGTGCATACTTATGTTGAGAATCTAGGGGAGAGATTCTTCCCCCTCCCTGCGCAAATATTATGCCTTCTTTCTGAGGTGATCCGGGTAGGCAACTAACTAAGAAATTTTTTAGTGGGATTCCGTTCACAATAACCTTCAGTGTCCCCAATACAAGTCTGGGGCCTCATAGCAACACCAACACTTGAAATTCATACACCCCCGCAAGCAGGGCTGGGAGCGGCGCCGCTCAGTACAACAGACAAGGCTTTCTCACGATGATAGTCATAATCATGAGAAAAAATTTACCATGGCTTTGGAGTCTTTGGACTCGACAAAGAATACTTTATTATAGTGAGGTAGAATCACCGGCGATAGGTGTGTACTCACTTGGGTCGTTCCCCGAGGTTCAACTTTCGGCAAGCCCTCTAAAGGTGACACAAAAATTGGCTCAGATTCGAGGGTTGGATTTTCTGATTCTCTCAAAGAGAGAAGAGCATACTTATTTACCTCTTCACTTTACCCAAACACGCAAGACATATTCATCACCGAGATAACTCTCCTCCAACCAATTCACAAGCTTTTGGGTTTCTGATTCTCTCAAAGAGAGAAGAGCATAATCCCCTAACAAGTGAACGTGCTAAAGGTTTGTTAACTTTCCTTGCTTCCCTAGGTCTCCATCATGTTAGCAACATCTGGGTCTTAGATTCATCACTTCCATGTAATGAAGAGCCTATTCCCCTATTTTGCTATCAAGATTCCCAAGAAATTTTAACAAGGCCCTAGTTATACTATGTGATGAAAGCAATAAACAAGAACAACGTTTTAAAATGATCTTCGAAAACCATCCTGCAAGCAAACCATTAGCAAGTTTATGTCTTCGTCAAGTGACCTGCAGCCCACTGTTACGTTATCAGAGAAATTAGAGAAATAAAAATAGCAGCATGTGAAAATAATCAGGAAAATAGTAACAGTAATTGCAGAAACTGTGAAATTCCAGAGACTGACACCAAGTCTCGCGTGAGGAAGTACAAGGCTTCACACGAGGAAGTGCAACAGTTGGTGTGAGAAAGTGCTAATTAAAGCAAAACTTCATGCGGTACGCTCAAAATTCTCGCACGAGAATCCATACACAGAGAAATACAGACGTACGACAGAGTACAAAATTTTGTTAGAAAAATTTTCGAGAGTGAGGTCAGAAATCAATTTTCTGCCCCACGGTGGGTGCCAAAATGTATGTGTTTGAATGTTGGCCTCTAAATCAGCCACAACACAACATAGTCATTGCTCAATCATTGAATCGCGAAGATGAACATGAATTGTTCATTCCACAATATCGATTGAATCGACATGTTGCCTCCTATTTAGTTGGGGTGTTTAATTACTCTCAGAACGAGAGCCAACAACCATAGACCATTGCTAAAATGGAGGATTTGAAAGCTTTGAAAACTGAAATGAAACTTATTCTATATGAGAGA
>MU223510.1:961222-973436 GCA_018584345.1 Thuja plicata
TTCGATGATGAGAAAATGCACCAAAATTGATTAGAATTGTAAGGTGCCAATTTTGGGGTGTTACATTTTGCCCCTCTTTGAATTGATGTGCGAGCAATGCATTGATTCAAAGAATAGTCTGATGTGACAGATGAAGATTTTGGGAGTCTAGGTTAGGTTTCCAAGACACGAATCAGATCGAGAAGCAAAACCATCTTCAGAATGAAGCATGATTCTCCGAAGTCTAAGTTAGGTTGTGAAGACAACGGTCCAAATACCAATTGAAAGAAGATCAGAATCGGGGTTAGATTGCCCCAATGTCCGCTGATAGGTGATGAAGATTTAGGACTATCTCCAGAATCAGGGTTAGATTGCCCCAATATGAAGGTTAGCCCTCCAAGATCCGGGTTAGGTTGCCCAGATAACGGTCCAAAAGAGCTTTTGAGAGCCATCTTTAGAATGAAGCATGACTTTCAGGAATTAGGGTTAGATTGCCCCAATACCCAATGGAATTTCAAGAATCATCTCTAGAACGAAGCTTGATCCTTGAGGATCCGAGTTAGATTGCTCAGATACCTAGAAAGATAGATGACAAGATGCGAGGCATCAAGATGCCCCTAGAGATTCAAGATCATAGAATATCAAATTTTGACCATAAGGTACGAAATACTAAATATGCCCCAAGTGATGAGATGCCCCTAGAAATGGGGACTTTTGATTTAGATCAGACTGATTTGAGAATGATGCGAAAAGATTCAATGATGCAATCATCCTGCCCCCTCGGGAGCGAAATTGAAAGATGACACAACAAAAAGATGATTGATAGGAAAAGATTGCAGATAAAAGTAAGATCGAAGATCCAGAGGAATTCAGAGATAGATCAAGAGAAGGCAGAATTGATTTAGAACGATCAGGAGGTCCTATTGACTAGGTTTGACCATAGTTGACCAAGTTTAACCAGAATTGACTAGAGTTGACTATTGATGAATAGATTGCAGAAGCTGAGAAAATGATGATGAGAGATGAATCTGACAAGAAAGTGACGTCAAAAAGTTGACTGCACAAGTGTCAGAGCACATCGGTCCCAAAATTTTAAAATGTGATTTTGAGCTACTTAGGAGTGTCAGATTTTGATTTTGATCACGAAAATGGATTCAGAACGGTCGATTTAGCTAAGGGTGCAATTTTCATGAAAAACAGAGCACTTTTGAAAATTAGGTCAAAAGCTATATAAGGCCCGAAGGGGTCATTTTCAAATCATTATTCACTTTTTACTTTAGATATTTTGACCTACACAGATCAAGTTCACCTGGACCACTTACCTCATCACTTCAACCAACACGATCATGTCGTCCGAATATCTAGGCAGCTTCAGATGGAAATCGTCGAATCATGCAAGACAAATGCGTGAGAAAATTGCAAACTAGATAAAATAAGCTCCAAATTGGTTGATCAATGCCATGGCTTCTGGAGAAAATATCCTTTTTGGGCAACCTTGTAACTCCCTGCACAATCTCATTGTAAATGCATCATTGACTTTGAGATATTCAGTATAACTATTATGCAATTGTAGACAAGGAAAGAACTCATAGCTTTTGACATCATCTGAAAATTCTTCTAATCTAGGAAGTCCTGGCCAAAGTTGAATAGTAGCCAAAATATATAATAGAACCGAGGACATATAGAACTCATTTTGATGTTTAGCTCTATTTAGGGCATTGGAGAGATTCTCGCTTACCATGAGGGCCCAATCAATAAAATGGTGTTGAGAGCAAATCACCTGGACTAGGAAGAAATGATGCTCAACAAAATTGAGCGCATCGCTCTCACCTGTGATCCTGTGAAGAAATACCAGGATATCCACAATCTCCGGCTTCAGGTTTGTGCCATATAGAGTTTTGGGTAGCTTTCCCTTGGCGCTCTGACTCCTGGAACCATGTCTTCATTATCTCCTTCTTCCACACGGCCTTCTTCGCCCCATATTCAGTAACTGCCCGACTGTAGGTCATCTCCGAGTATTCAGCTTGCTCTGGAATACGAAGGGAGTTCTGGATGGAGTCACGGTCAATAGATAACAGTACCATATCGTCAGGCAAGAGAATTTTCGTAGTGTCTGGGTTATAGTGAGCTATACATTCTCTAACAAGCTCAGGAGCTTGAATTGCCACAGGGAAGCCGACAGCTTCGAGTAGCCCACTCTCCTTCAGTTTTTCAGTAATGGGGTGCATTGGATCTGCCTTCAATATGTTCTAGAATCTCTACATATCGAAGAACTTCAGAGAAGTGTCCGTGATGTTGTGCCAATCAGAAGTGATGTCATTCATTCCATCAAACCCCATAAATCTGGTAGCCATGCTTCGATTGATTTGAAACAGGAACTAGGGATATATCTCAGGAACACGAAGGCAAAGAACAACTATTGCCAAGAGCTTTTAATTCAGACAATTCGTCAAACAAATGGTAGTTCCTATTTGTATCACTTCATTGAATTTATAACTTTTTGAATTCTTACCGTTAACATTCGACTTCCCGCGCCACACGAATGAAGAGACTTAAGCATTTATGAAAAAGTTTGTTATGAAGTAAAACAACTTTATTTGAATTAATTACTTTTCCTCTACGGGCCGTTAAGAAACATCTTTTCACTTTAGATAACTGTAACAGTAACTTTTTGGAGGTAGCAGATAATTGCTTTCCCGCTTCTCTTTGGGCGGAGAAATGCTTTTGGGGTGCTCCTTTCCCAGAAATCCGCCAAGGAGGAATCTTAGCCCGTAGCAATGCTAAAATGACATGTGGTGATCTTATTTGCTTTCTTTATACCTTGAAAACTCCTCATAAGTCGGTTTTTCTTCATGAATCTTGCATATAACGATCTAGCGGAAAATGCATCTCATGGGTCGAAACCAGCCTATTTGAAGTAGCGGAGAAGCCATTTTCTGATTTTCTACCATTGATATTTCCTTCTTAGATTCTTCATCATTTGATCATTCCTCTGACCTGATGGGATTTGCGTTAAATCCAGTTGCCTTTCTAAATTTCAATTATCTATTTCCAACTTCAATTGACTGCTGAGACTTTTGGAATTACCCACCACAGAAAACACACTCTGCAGGTGGTTTTCCACCAAGGAGAAGCCCGAAACCAATTTTCTGCCAATGCTGTAAAATGAAGTGTCAATGCCAAAGACTTCAAATGTAAATAGAACTAATGTTAGAAACCTTTGAAACATGACCTTTACCGGATTTGGGAACTTATCCTACCCAATGAAACATGATCTCTGATACAAATTCCCTCCGGCTTACAAAAGAGAAGTCAATTTGGGGAAATCCGATAAAGGCCTCCTAGCCTAAGGGGAAAACTAGACTTAGACTCAAGACTTTCATGAAGATCTCAAGACCAATGCTTACACACTAAACTTCCATTTCTGTCTAGAGGTATGTTGAACAAAAATGGGGCAACAATTGGAAATATATTTTCATGAGGGAGTACCATTTTGATGCATTTTAGGTAACCGACGTTCAACACAAAGAATTTCTTTCGAACTCCCTAGTAGAGTCACCAAAAATTTGTTAGTTCATATTTGTTCCACTTAACTCTTCCAACTTATTGTGCCCAACAAATGACAAATTCATACTAATAGTTGAGTCAAGCGTGATGAACTTCTACACTGACTCTGCTTATTTTGGAAGGTGCAACTACCTTCGTATGATCTAAAATAACTCAAAAATAAAACTAGTATGCTTTTAACTAGAAAGAAAATAAGGAGGGGGACTTTTAACCAGAAATTTTTGAAAGGTATATATTTAAACAACACTAAAATAATATAAAAGAACACAAAGTTTCTTCTAAGAACCTTACAACAAATAATTCAAAAGTACTCAAATTTTTTGTTGAACTCCACACAAAGTTGAATATTAAACAACAATATTCAACACTTAAACATAGAACAGATGATAATATCCTATAACAATTGTCATTCTACGTAAGAAGAAAGACATTCCATCAATTGCAACACACAGTTCACAATTCACAGAAACCACCTTCAAATACTATATTTTATTGAAGCCTTTCTTTGAGTTTTTCTTGTCTAACATTTAACACAACAACAATTTAACTATAAATAAGTAGAAGTAAGTAACCGACTTTAGTAACCAATGATTTCTTGAAGATAACCGCCTCAAAGATAGTTAAAGTTCAATATAAAACGTCATGAAAGATGGCCCTCCATAGCTTATAGTTTTAGAGATAAATATTTTAAAAATATTAAAGCAATAAAAACCAAGAATATTAGCTACCACCAACTCATCTTCTTTGGGCATCAACTTCGACCTAGTTCGCTTGTGCCACTTGTCCTTCCATGTTAGACTTGGGAGGCGTGCCCTGCAGTTCGAGGAACATTTAATGCTCCATGTATGCTTGTTTCTTATAAGAAAAAGGTTATTTTTAAAGCCGTATTACATTCATAGTTGGGGATTTAGTGATTGACTCAGACTTTAAAACAGGTTTGATAGTCACAATTTCCTCCTGAATCACCGACAATGAAGGAGAGTTCATTCACAGTCGGGGAGTCGGTGACTGACTTAAAGTTTTAAAGGTTATTCACAATCAGGGAGTCGGTGACCGACTCAAACTTTAAAACAAGTTTGACTATTAAGAATTCCTCCTGACTCACCGACAATGAAGGACATCGGGAGGTCGGGGACTAGTTCAAACTTCTTTAAAGAAAAGAAAAAAGTAAGATAGTTCAAATGGGTTCCCAAAACACCGATCATGAAGGATTTAACAACAAGGCAAAGGACTGACGAAACCTTAGTCAGGTAGGTCGGTAAGTTTACCAACTAATGGGATGAAAGGTTAAGTATAGATTTATATGAGAGCGACCAATATAAGGTTTAAATTTTTACAATTGACCGACTTTCTTTGACATGCCTGACGAAAAAAGGGGGGAAGATATGAATATAATGTGGCCTTAAAGGTGGAATTATGACCGCATAAATGATGAACCAAAAAGTTCAAAAATTGGGTAACAGTACTCTAAAGGGGGATTGTTTAATCGAATATACTACGCATAGTCGAACGATGTCTTCTCTTTGGGGTTAAAATTCGTGACAAAATTTTGCACATAAACAAGCTTATCTTTATACCATTATAGAATCTTCTCTACAATTTTGTCTCTTGCTATTTTTGAATCTAGGATTACAAAGAAGAAATTCCTTGACAAAAAAACTAATTTTTGTGTCAATTTTCTAGTGATGTGATATCCAATCTCTCAATTCCTCTCTAGTTGATTTGTCTCCAATGACTTTGGCTAGGAGTACATATTTTTCCATATATATATATATATATATATATATATATATATATATAAATTTTTACCAATATAAATATTTTCATATAATATTTTTAAAAATTTATATTAAATTTAAAATTTAAAATCATCTTCCAATTAAATGATTAAATATAGGAAACAAGCCCTTTAAAATTACATAAAAAGTTAAAACCTGATTTGAACCCTTTGAACATGGTTGCATTATTTAAATTGAATAAAACAGTCAAATTAAAATATCTACTAAACAACTACCAATATATTGCTTGGTAGAATATATTGGTAGATTGACGTCGTTAATTATTTTCTCGACAAGCAGCGTCGACCGTCAAATTTTAGGGTAAATATTTTGGGTTTTTCTTTAGAGGGCAATCCGATTAGGGTTCTTTATTTTAGGGTTTGAACTAGAAGGTTATATATACAACTGCGCTACCACAGTTCAGATGTACGATGTGCTCTGGTATTTACTCGATCATTTTAGCGACTGATAAAGATTCATAGATGTGGTCTCTCCACTGTTAGCAATACAGATCTGCAGCGTAACTTGATCTGCCTCTTTCAATCTGTGTTTTAAATTTGTGAATTTATTGCTCACTATGATGATAAACCTTGTTTGCCTTAGAAGCTTTTGTTTCGATGAAGGCAACATACCTCTAAGAAGTTCTGAGTGAGCGCGTATAGTTAATATTAGATCTCTGTAGCATTTCTCGAAACAGTCGGTCAATATGATGAACAGAGAAATCTGTCAATCCACTGAAAATATGTTGATGCTATCTTATATCCCAACAGGTTCTGATTGACCCGGCTTAGACAATGCACTTGGATTCATTTTTGGGTCAGGGTTTGGAGGTTTTTTAATTTTTCGTCATTAGGGTTTGTAATTATTTGTTGTCTTACAATTTCCTGTTCTTTTTTAGGTATAGAATTATATACTGGCTCGGGGTAGTAAAAGGATTGAAGATAATATATTATTTGGTTTAATACGAGTTCAGAAGCAATTGTGTATCCACGGAGTGCATGTGAATGGTTGCTGGTTTTTCAATTTTGATGGGAGTACATAAATCCGAGGAATATTGTGATTTACAATGGGTTTCCTCTTATGCTTTGTTTTTGCAGAACGATTTTGTAAATGAGCTTACAACTATGATTTTATCAAAGTTGTAGTTCTGTGAAAATGCAAAGAACGGATTGCGTCATAATATTAGGGTTTGAATTAAATGTTCACGTCGAGGGAATTTACCACCTGTAGTTAATAATGACGTGTTTACCAAAAATCAAAGAGTGAGGGAAATAAAATTAAGTTGTATTCAACGCAGTTAAGGGCCTGTTTGGCAGCAGGAATTGGACTGGAATTGGCATTATCTGATTCTGGATAATGCCAAATTCCATGTTTGGGTCCTTGGAAAAAAATGGAATTGGAATTCCGAAATTCTCATTTTGCCCCCAAAATGGGAATATCATCTTCCACCTAAATAGGTGGAATTGGAATTTCAAAATAAGTGGAATGGGAATTCCAATTTTTAGAAAAGCAAATTTAATATTCGTGGGATCTGTGACTATAAAGATGTATATTATATTGCTATAAGGTTGTATATATATACATGTGTGTATATATGCATGTGTATATATACACATACATGTATGGTGTGTGTATATGTGTGTATATACATACATGTATATCTATATATATATACACATGTATGGTGTGTGTATGTGTGTATATATATACACGTGTGTATGTGTATACATGGATACACTTGTATGTGTACATACACATATATACACACGAGTATATATATTATTATATACATAAATGTGTTTATGTGTATAGACACGTGTATGTGTGTATATGTGTATACATGGATACACACTTGTATGTGTATAAATACATGTATGTACACAAATGTGTGTATATGTGTGTATACACACGTGTATATGTGTGTATGTGTATACATGTGTGTATATACACATACACGTGTGTGTATATATATACACATGTATGTGTATATATACACATGTGTGCATGTGTGTATATATACACACCATATTCAAAGAAATTAAAAAATAAATAATTAAAATTCCTTATGCATCTTCTCATTCATCTTCCGGATGAACCAAACGGGTCAGACCATATTCTGGATTTCATTTTGAGGATAAGCATCTTCTTGAATTGACCATATCCAGGATATGGTATTCCTGCTGCCAAACGGGCCCTAAGTGAAAATGTAGATTGGGTAGTAGGTTTAGGGCTTAAATTAAAAGAAGTAAAATATGTCATATTAAGTGAAGTTGCCATATACAGGCACCATCAATAAATTCTAAATAATCAAAGTTAAAATCAATTGATTAAATAGTCAAAGTAAATCAAAATTGATTAAGTGGAGCAATCTTAATAGCAATGAAGAAAAAAAATGAAAGAGTTGAGAAGGTGGGTTAGGTTGATATATTAAAATCACAGTAATATCAAAAGCAATATCCGTTCTTTTAATTCCTCTCTAATTGATTTGTCAGCAATTGAAATAGCAATAAAGAAAATAAATGAAAGCAATATTTGTTCTTTTAATTCCTCTCTAATTGATTTGTCAGCTATTGAAATAGCAATAAAGAAAATAAATGAAAGAGTTGAGGTGGGTTAGGTTGATATATAAAAATGACAACAATATCAAAAGCAATATCTGTTCTAATTGCCAATTCTAGAATTGAATCCATTCTAGGTTTGTGCTATTCTCAAAATGAATTCTAGAATATGGCTGTCCTGTTTGGTTCACATGTAAGATGACTGGTTTGTGCTATTCTCAAAATGAATTCTAGAATATGGCTGTCCTGTTTGGTTCACCTGTAAGATGACTGAGAAGATGCAAATTCTGTGTTTGGTTCCACACAACTAGAATTGGAATTGGAATTTTGTTTTTGTACACATACACATATATACACACACATATACACACATACACATATATACAAACATATGTGTATACACACACACATGTGTATATATACACATATACGCACATGTGTGTGTATACACACATGTATATATACACATACATACACATATATATACACATACATACATGTGTATATATACACATGTATACACATATGTGTATATATATACACACATACACACATGTGTGTATACACATATATACACACATTTGTGTATACATATACACATACACACATATACACACATGTGTATATAGATATAAGTATGTATATACATGTGTGTATATATACTATATATACATGTATGTATATATACACACAAGTATATACATACACATGTATATTCACACACATGTGTGTATATATACACATGTGTGCGTATATACATGTGTATATACACTCATATGTATATATACATACATGTATCTATACACACATGTATATATACACATGTGTATATATACACAGATTTATATATACATTCTGATAGCATTATAATATTAACACAAAAATGGGAATGAATTTTCCTTCACAAAATAATACTCTCAATTCCAATTCCAATTTTCGATTCCAATTCCCTGAGGGGAAATTGTGGAATGCTCAAAAAGGCCCAAAATTAGAATTCGCATAACCCTATTCCAATTTTTAATTTTGGAACCAAACAGGGAATTGAACATTTTGGGAATTCAGAAATGTCAATTCCCGTTCAATTCCAATTCCACCCCTCAACCAAACGGGCCCTCAATTCCTCTCTAATTGATACAAATGAGATGTACATATTTTAGGCAATGGTTAAGCAGCCTAATATTTGTTCTTTTTGTGATATCTTAGGCAATGGCTAAGCAGCCCAATATTTGCACTGACTACAATGTCTTAGTTGTGACCACATTGTCTTAGTTGTGGTTAAATTTGACCTGCCAAAAGGAATTATTACTTTGCCCCATCATTTCTTGTACAACAACATTTGGAAAAGAATAGACAAATTTATTTATTTTAGATTATTCTATACATAAAAATTTATTTACTTTTAACAGATTTAAGTAATTAATTAAAATATGACAAAACACAAATTTAATCAAACTTGCTTTGTACCATACACCATTGACAAAAGATCATTTGTGAGGGGTAGTGGATGCCAATGTACACATGAATTGCTTGATATCTTCTCTTGCAATGTATACATGAATCTACAAGTGTATCTGATGATAATGTAGCTTGTACGGGATGAGATGGAGGTGGCATAGGCAATGATCCATCTTCTCCAACTATCTAAGTGCCATGCTGGATAATGATGATGTTGCATGAAGAGACTATATATCCATACTACTTCACCACTACTAGGACCGCAACATGAATGAGAGATTTTCTTGTAGTACACCTCTCTGGTGGTTGGGTAATCTTATGTGCCCCAGGTCTATCCTGTGTAGCTTGCCTCTCACTTGGTGGAAGGATGCAAATGATGATCATATGATTGTTCAAGCTTCTAACTCTCTCTCTCTGATTCTACCTCTGAGAACTCACAAGATGAAAATGAGCATGAAGCTCATGTTGCAAATTGGGGTGTACAACTTTATCACGCTCTGACCATTGTTCTAATAGATGTCCAAATAGAATTTCATTAGTTGGTCCCCCTTGTGGTGGGGATCCTAAGGACAACATCACCTAGACAATTGTATGATGACACAAGAAAAATAGTTCTTCAAACTCACTCTTCTCCACAAGTGGTGAGTGAGTCGCTCTCCCACTCTTGAGGAGGGCTACTAGCCTTTGTGCTAGTATATTGTTTAATTTTGTATTTTGTACAACACCTGTCCTATTCTTGTGCTCTTGATAAGAAGTTGATGTATTGTAAAAACTAACACCCTTGTTTTAGTGTTGTTCTCTTTGACACCTTTGAGTTGTGGTTGTGTAATGATAAAAACCAAATTTTCTTATCTAAATCTTTGAATCTTCTTGTATAGCGACCCCTTGCACATGAGACATTAAACACTTAGACTTAGAAGCTCTTGTAGCTTCTTTTTCTACTTATATAAGAAAAACTCAAGTTGACTTTAGCTATGGCTAGGATAACTTCTACTCTTCTAAAATGGTGACTTGTGTCTCTACAAAATTCTACAACAACCTTTAAAGGCTAATGTGTGTTGACCTAGGTCTTTCTTGGATCTTCAATATTCAATCGACATTTAAAAAAGTGTTCAAACTCTTTTTTGAAACCTCTCTAACTAGATAATTTAACATAAGCTTCTACTTGTGTTTACTTCTTAGTGCTTTCTTTTCTTTAAATCACTACTTTCCTAGGTGCATCATAGAAAAACTATGACCTTTGCATCTTTGGCCACTACATTCCATGATCTATATCTCTTGTAATGGTAATATGAGCTTCATTTCTTCACTAGGCTACAAGTTTCTTCTTGAGGTGGTAGCCCAACATACACTTGAATTTAGCTATGGCTTTTTACAACTATAAGAAATAGAGTGAGAATTCAAAATTGATGTGTAAACTACTGATTGCAACTTCTTTACTTAATGGTTTCAATCCTTTCAACCATTTCTTCTTCAATATTTTTAATTCTTAAATAATTTAGTAGTAGTAATCTTCAGTTATTGTTGGCTCACTTCTTCCCTTGATCTCTATTGGATCTTCTCCAACTCCAATTTTGGTTGGACATTTCACTCTTGAAGCTCTTCAATCTCGCTTCATGCTTCAATCTTTTCTTTATTTATCTTCAATTGTTGCAGATCTTCAATTGTTGCAGCTTCACTCTCCAAATGATAATCATGTATAATCATGTTCAAACACTTCATTTACAGGTTTCACCAATTTCTCCATCTTAAAAAGAAACCTTTGGGTCCCTCAAATTGATATGCAAAGGGTAATGAATACTAACAAAAAGCCCATAGTTTATAAAAGTTGTTATAAGATAAGATAAGATAAGATAAATTTATTAATGTCCAACGGAAGACCAACAAGGGTCTATGGGACAGGAAACAAACAACCAAAAATCAAGAAACCAGCGGACCACCAAACAATGGTCGAGGGAACAACAAAAAGAACAAGGAACCAAACAAGAAGAAGCAGAGAACAAAGAACCACTAGGGCAAGGACTAGGGGTCCTTCTCGAGCGGAAAGAAATCCAACACAAAAGGACAGTGACCCCGAGGAATAAGGGTACGAAGCCATCGCCGTGATCTGCTGGTGGTCTGTCGTTGATGAGTAGAAGCATTGCGAGGTCTCACGGATCTGGAGTGATCGATGGTGGAGGCACATGAGGGGCGTGAATGGGCCGCTTCACACCCCAAGTCGGGGGTGAGGGCGAGAAGAAATCCGTAATGAGCTGCTCAGTGACCAGCTTCTGGGGAAATAGAAGCTGCAGGGTATGGTCACGGAGCCGAACCGTCTCCCGTAAATAGAGTGCCAGACATTTCTGGTCAGAGTAGCAAAAGAAGGAAGTCAAGGAGCTGCAATCTCTGAATAAGCAATAAAATCTCCCTTTGATCTCATAGTATATAGGGTAGCAGAAAATGAAATGTGCCTCGGTCTCAATCTTTTAGACAATGTGCATAAATTGCAAATACGATCCTCTCTGTCAATGTGATGATCAATCTGTGCACGCAGGCGGTGAGAGTAGACTCTGAAAGATCCCAGCGCGATCCGGAGAGCATGGCACCAACGCTGTGATAAATATTTGGGTCAAACGATGATCCCATCCTGGATGTGTAAGAAGTGCTCAGCATAAAAAGCCATCCTCGGATGCAAACCCCCACTAGGGTTGGTCCAGGTCGAGATGATGTACTGCTTGTAGATGTCAAGTCTGACATGCTCATTCAACTCCTGTCTGGAGGGGAGAAGATGAGCCGGAGCGTCCAAAGAAAACTGGAAGGGGGGTAGGCGATCAATATCAATCCCGATGGAACCCAAAAGGGAAGTGGCCTGAGCATACCAGCAACGAGCTCTAGAGG
>MU223510.1:977933-1014128 GCA_018584345.1 Thuja plicata
AAATTAATGACTAAATATATGACCAAATAAATGACCAAATAAACTACCAAATGACCAAATAAATGACCAAATAAACTACCAAATGACCAAATGACCAAATAAATGACTAAATAAACTACCAAATGACTAAATAAACGACCAAATAAATGACTAAATATATGACCAAATAAATGACCAAATAAACGACCAAATAAATGACCAAATAAATGATGAAATAAACTATCAAATGACCAAATAAACTACCAAATGACCAAATAAATGACTAAATAAACTACCAAATGACCAAATAAATGACTAAATATATGACCAAATCAATGACCAAATAAATGACTAAAATAGTTTAGTCATAAATTTGGTCACAAGATAAATGACCGGCAATAAACTACCACTGGTCACGTGACCAAATTTGGTCATTTAACTACAATTTTTGGTAGTTTATTTGGTCATATATTGTTGTTTTTGTACTAGTGAAAAATCAGCAATTTATTTTATAAATACATTTATTTATTTTTTAATTTTATAAAATTTAGATTAAAAATAAAAATTTGGATTAAAATAATTGGTAATAACTTTTCATAGATTCGTAATATTTTGTAATGGTCTAAAGAAACCGTTCCAACTGGTATTTTTTAATAAATCTTTATTGATGTAAAACTATTTAAGCATTTTTAATTTTCCCAATTATAGATACTTATGAAGAATCCATAGAGTAGCATTTCCCATGGGAAGAGGTGTTTGTCAATCCTAAGGCTTTGGCTACTTGTGTAGGCATCAGATTGTCCGAGGCTCTTGAGTCTATGAGACAATTATTCATTTTATACCCATTTATGTACAAGGAGACAACGAAAGCTTTACATTAAATGAAATATTAGGAATGCTAGACTTCGAAGAATTTATGGCACAATTCCAATATTCACACAATTTGAGCTCTTCGGTTGAGTGTGACTTTCTTTCCTTGCTCCTCTGTTTGATTCATATTCCAAGTAACTCACCCCTACATCTCTAGACATTAAGGGGCCTTCTTCTACTTGATATCCCCTTGTGTCAAATTCATCATTGACATGCATTTGTGTTGTCCTATCCATGTCAAGATATGTAGAACTATCATGATAAGTTAAGATGATGAAAGTTACACACCATGTGATTACTAACAAACAGTTGAACACCATTCTCCTCTTGTACTACTGATATGGAGCAAGCTCCAAAATAGGCATGGATATGCACATCAGGAGTAACCTTACCATCTCCTCTGAATTTAGGTATGATCTTCCCTGACCCTTGAGGTAGAGCTCCCAACTGTGCACCAAGATTCAAAGGCCCACTGGCAGCTCCCCAAGGTATAGGTGGATTTTGGTCCATGGTATGTAGGGGTATTAGTCTACGAACTTATAAGGGGAATGATATTCCAACAAGTATTAGGGCTTTGCACAATGAGCTAGGAGGATTCACTTGCCTTTTGGGCGAGGATGGTATGCTCAAAGACTGAACTTTGTGAGTAGGAAGGAAAAGCAAAAAACCCACATATTGCAATAGGTCAAAATTTGTATCTACTATGCCCTTTTTCCTATTTCCCCTAGTATACCTCTTAGTAGCCAGTTTAAGTCAAGAACCAAGAAAAGCATATCCAAAGTTGTCAACCTCAACTTGTTTATGAAAGAGGATTTTAATGATTGTTAGGATTTCTAGTAACAATATAGGGTATTAAGGCTCCTCTCCTATAATCTTCAATATTTTGCCTGAATCTCAACCCACAATATTTTATTGTTAGATAATATTCTGAGAACCTTACAACAAATAATTCAAAAGTAATCAAATTTGTTGCTCAATTCCACACAAAGTTGAATATTAAACAACAATATTCAACACCTAAACATAGAATAGATGATAGTATCCTACAACAATTTCCATTATACATAAGAAGAAAGACATTCCATCAATTGCAACACACAGTTCACAGTTCACATAAACCACCTTCAAATACTATATTTTATTGAAGCCTTTCTCTAAGTTTTCCTTGTCTAACCTTTAACACAACAAAAATTTAACTATAAATAAGTAGAAGTATGTAACTGACTTTAGTAACCAACGGTTTCTTGAAGATAACCTCCTCAAAGATCAGTTAAATTTTAATATAAAACATCATGAAAGATGGCCCTCCAGAGCATTCACTTGTTGGGAGGTGTGCCTCGCAGTTCGAGGAATATTTTATGCTCCATGTATACCTATTTCTTATAAGAAGAAGGTTATTTTTAAAGCCGCATTACATTTGTAGTTGGGGAGTCAGTGATCGACTTAGACTTTAAAATTTCCTCTTGAATCACCGACAATGAAGGACATCAAGAGGTCGGGGACTGATTCAAACTTCTTTAAAGAAAGGGAAAAAGTAAGATAGTTCAAATCAGTCAAAAAAGGGGGGAAGGCAGGAATACAATGTGGCCTTAAAGATGGAATTACGACTACATAAATTATGAACCAAAAAGTTTTAAAATTGGGTAACAATACTCTAAAGGGAGATTGTTTAATCAAATATAATAGGCATTAATCAAACAATGCCTTCTCTTTGAGGTTAAAATTCATGACAAAATTTTGCACATAAACAAACTTATCTTTATACCATTATGGAATCTTCTTTACAATTTTTTCTCTTGCTACTTTTGAATCTAAGATTACAAAGAACAAATTCCTTACAAAAAACTAATTGTTGTGTCAATTTCCTAATGATGTGATATCCATCCAATAACTTTAGCTATGAGTGCATGCTCACACACACACACACACACACACATATATATATTTGTTCATGATTACATTATTTTACCAATATAAAAATTTTAATATAATTTTTTAAAAATTTACATTTAATTTAAAATTAGAAATCATCTTCCAATTAAATGATTAAATATAGAAAAAACAAGCCCTTTAAAACTACATAAAAAGTTAAAACCTATTTGATTTGCCCTTTGAACATGATTGCATTATTTAAATTGAATAAAACAGTCAAATTAAAATATCTACCGAGCAACTACCAATATATTGCTTGGTAGAATATATTGGTTGTTTGCCGTCGTTAATTATTTGCTCGAAAAGCAGCGTCGACCGTCAAATTTTAGGGGAAATATTTTGGGTTTTTCTTTAGAGGGCATACGGATTAGGGTTCTTTATTTTAGGGTTTGAACTAGAAGGTTATATATACAACCGCGCTACCACGGTTGAGATGTCCGATGTGCTCTGATATTTACTCAATCATGTTGCGATGGGCAAGGAATAACAAATGCGGAGCCTCTCCACTGTTAGCAATATAGATCTGTAGCGTAATTGTCAGTGTAACTTGATCTGCCTCTTTCAATCTCTGTTTTAAATTTGTGAATTTATTGCTCACTATGATGATAAACCTTGTTTGCCTTAGAAGCTTTTGTTTCGATGAAGGCAACATACCTCTAAGAAGTTCTGAGTGAGCGCGTATAGTTAATATTAGATCTCTGTAGCATTTCTCGAAACAGTCGGTCAATATGATGAACAGAGAAATCTGTCAATCCACTGAAAATATGTTGATGCTATCTTATATCCCAACAGGTTCTGATTGACGCGGCTTAGACAATAGGCTTAGACTAATTTTCTACTTTGGGTCAGAGTTTGGAGGTTTTTTTAATTTTTCGTACGTAGGGTTTGAAATTATTTGTTGTGTTACGATTTCGTGTTCTTTGTTTGTTATAAGATCACCAAATTCTCCAAGATGTATCTACCTTTAACAAACCTAGTCTAGCTGTAGTCAATAATTCTTGGGAGCACACTTTTAAGTATGATTGCTAAGGCTTTGGCCACAATCTTATAAGAAACATTGAGTGTGATATGCCTTCAATTTTTAATCAGGGACCTATCCCCCTCCTTAGAGATGAGTTTAATAAGTCCACTATTAATATCTCCTCCTAAGGTTCCATGTATAAATGCTTCTCTATACACCTCTAGTAAATCTTGGCCAATCTAGTCTATATTCTCATTGTAGAATTCTATAGGTAAACCATGGCCGAGGGGCCTTATCGAGTGTACAAGCTTGCTGAGAAGGTTCGAATACTCAACCCTAACCCTACTAGGAACCACTTGACGGATTGTATTCCTAGCCTCTGCCATCATTGCCTCATTATTCTCAGATGTGAAAAGCTTTTGATAAAATTGTGCTAAGGTTTGAACAATACTCTGTTGATCATCAATTCTACTCCCACCAACCCAGATCTCCTCAATTCTAACTCTGGCCTCTTTTTGTTTAAGAAGCTTGAAAAAGAATTTTGATCCTCTGTTCCATGCTCAACCCAATTACTTCTAGATTTGACCTTGATACCCTTGAGTTTATCATTCTGGAGCTTTCTGAGATTATCTTTAGCTCTAACCAGTTTAAATGTGGCATCATTCAAAGAGGGATCATCTTGCAAATCATTTTCTGCCCTGGAGAGCTCTTCCTGAAGTTTTCCTTCTATCCATCTTGCATCCCTTGCTCTCCTGCCCCCCCCCCTCCTCCCCCCAACAGTGTGGAATAAGGTTTTCCAACTTGCAATGTTTGGGCCCATTTATTTCTTGCATTGTTGTGTTTAACCACAATTTTGTTGTACCATCTTATCATAAAAGTAGCATTACAAATTCCAGGCTCGTCCAATAAAGAGGTGTTAAGGTAGAAAGCATTCCTCTCAGGGCACCTCTTAGCAATAGTTCTAGAGGAAAGGAGCCTACTAGTGATGGGGTGGTAGTCTGACAATGTATATGGGCTCTCAGACTGCCCTACCAACCTCATCTTTCTGACAATTAAAGAATTCATGATTGAAATAAAATATGTCCGATCTGGAGTAAATCATTTTATTACCTTGTTAAAAGTTACACCAAGTGTACCAAATGTCTTTGTGGTCATCTTTACAGCCACTAAGTGGATCAATAAGTTTGTGTTTACCTACCAACCTGTTCTAGAAGAATTGTTCACTGCCCTTCCAATCCACCCTATTACCACCCAACTTGTCTTGAGAATTTACTACCATATTGAAATCACCTCCCAGAATCCAAGGGATTTCCTCTAACTGAAAAAGTCATTTCCATAATTTTGTTCTCTCCTTATAGTCATTAGAGGCATAAACTGAACATAATCTAATTTTTTTTGCTTTGATCTCAAGGATAATCTAACATTCCAAGAGGCGATTTTAAAATCCATGTAAATTATGAAGAGGATTCTAAACTATTCCTAAAGCTTGAGTAGCATTTAGGCAGGTTATTACTATGTGCGTTTTTGGTATCTTTCTTAGTGACAGATCATGTAGGTCTTCCTCTTTTCCTCTTACCTTCCTTGGGACCAAAGTTATCACCTCCTACCATAGGGATCTCTAATTTAATTGGGCAATCTGTAACCCTGGGTTTTCTCTTGACTTTACTAAAATTGAGAATCTCTTCTCAGGGACTCTCCACAAATGGCACTATGGCCCAGGTTTTATTAACACCACTTTCACTATAGATATCTTTGAGGGTAGACCAATCTTTATGGAAATGAGAGGCAGACACTCCCCCCTTGTTAACATATTCCATCCCAGAAGGGGTGTAAGGGAGGGATTGGTTAGGACTAGAGAGAGGGCAGGTGGGGGTGGGGGTAGGTAGGGGGGTTGCCGGAATGACCATTAGGTCATCGTCATGAAGGGAACTTCTACTGATGGGATCAATGTTACTCATCTCACTACGCCCATCTGCAATATCCATGTCATCCTGACAACACTCATTGACCCCAGTCTCTCCTTCTGCAATCATCCTAACAATTCCTCCCTTGATGTCCTCTCTACCTTGAAGGGGGTTACCGGGGGGAAGGGTGATCTACAATTTTCTCGTTAATGTTACCTCTCCTTCTCTTGAAGGGACCATCAATCCTTCTAATTCTGTCCTTAGCCAATTGTTGGGCATTTTTTTATATTTTCATTTGTTCTTATTCTTTGGAATTGGAGGGATTCTATCACCATTCCCAGTATTTGCTAAGTTCCCTTACTTTTTTAGGCCATCCTTTTCAAAGCCAAGGGATAAGGACAAAGAATATAGATTAACATTGTTAGGGCTAGGAACAACTGGGGTACAAAAATGTGAGCCAAAGGAGGGGTTTAGAGGGGGGGCAGAATTACAAATCCCAGAGGGAGCGAGTTGGTGTGAGTTAGGGGTCACATGCTTGATATGACTGCCCTCACCTTTGGAGGAGGCACGATGCTCATTGGTAGAGGCCAAGAGATGGCAGTTCCTCCTCATATGGTTGTCCCTCTTGCACATGAACACAAGTTTAAACCTCCCAAATACTCCAACGGACATATAAATATTTCACCTTCCAAATCTAAAACTAGACTATCAGGAATGTCTACTCCAAATTTAAGGGATATCAAAATTGTGGCATCCATATGTGGAAGCAAGATGCTAGATTGGTCCACACGAATGACTCTACCCAGCGAGTCAAGGGCTTCTGGAAGAACATTCCAAATAAAAGGACGTATATGTCTAATGGTGATCCATCTAGGGCATGATAGTACCATAATCTCTTCAAGGTTAGCACTATTCGACCAACCTAGGGCACGAAAATTGCAGGAACCAATGGTCCAGAATTGTTTATCCACTACAGCCTTTTGACTAGCAATCATGAAAAAAGATGATAAAAGGACCTTTTTGTAGCATTCCGCATAAAGAAAATTTATACCCTAGTTTAATACTCCAAATCGCATGAAGCCAGTTGTTCATGGAGACGTGAGAGGGAAGCTTACCAATGTCTTGTGCAGCCAGGAAAATAACAGTATCACAGAGTTTATTTTTTTCCGCCTTAATCACATTAATCATATTCAAATTAGGGGAAACGACAAGTCGCTTGGAGGCAGAAACCTTACCTCCTGGTCCAGATACCCCATCACCGCCGCCTCCGGAGTCCTGGTCTTCGCCGACAAACTTGGCACCATCTTTGCAGACATCGGATCCTACCAACACTTACCTGAAGGTCTTGTTCGCCTGGTCTGGAGCAACGATTGCCTTAGGGTTAGTCTGGGGCTCGACAGAAACACCAACAGAGGAAATATCGACTCCATCTGAAGACGAGCCCATATTGGAAGGCGAAGGGCAAATGCATTAAAGACCCTCTGAGTACGGAGGGCCAAAGTGACCGCCACGCGCTCACCAATGCAAGAAAGTTGCAGGGCGGTGATCAAGTTGCAGACCGCACGACCATTCTTTAATATCTACTACATTATTAAATCTTTTTTTAAATTATTGTAAATATTATTAAAAATATTTGGTTAACTAAAAAAAAAAATTTAAAAGAAAATTATATTTAATAATTTGTTTTATATCTCTTAAAAATATTTGGTTAACTAGTAAGTGGAAGATATGTAAGGTCAATTAAAAAAGAATTGGTCAATTTTAAATATTAAATAATTTAACAATCAATAAAATGATAATTATGTAGAGAAGTTTTTTTTTTTAAATTAAAATTTTAGAAGTTACCATTAAAAATATATTTTATCATATATATTTTATAAATATAGCAATTTTTTTCTTTCAAATTCTACAATGTCCATCTTTAATAGTTTCCACGTGCCTAAATTTTATGACTAACCAACATTCTAAATGTGTTAAGAACTAAATAAATATGCATATTTAATTAAATATTTGGTTGAGAGATCACTTTAGTTAAATGAGATATATTTGCTATATGAGGGTGAAGTAGTGGTGGGAGCAATTCCAACTTATCATAGCACTAAAAAGTAGTAGCAATATAATAGTTTGAAGTGATTTTTTTTAAAATAGTGATTTGCAAAATGAACCAAAGCATATAATTTATAATATGAATCGACATTGTTTTTTCTTTTACTATACGCCATCATTGGTAAGGAAAGGTAATTTTAAACAAGGAACATATAATTTTAAATTGAAGGAGTTCATTTGACTGTTAAGTTTAATAAATTTTATATTGTTTTTGATTAAGGAAAACAGGTTTTGAAGGGTGCCTGAAACCCTTTATACATCAAAATATTTTCAATGAAGCCTGAAACAAAAGATATAACAGAACAAAAGTGAAACAGGTCATCAACCTAAAGAAAGTGACCAGGGTGGCCTCATAGATAACACAGTACACATCTGCCAACAGATAAAAATCAATAAAACCAATTAGGACCCCTTTAGCCCAATAGAATGAGATCTAAGATGTTGATCAAAGGACTGTTGGGAACGTTTGCATTTTTTATCTTTAACCTTTCTCCAACCTTCCTCCACGAGAGAAGCCTCCTTCTCCCAAATTGTTGCTCTTGCTTGATTTTTCTTTTTCCTTGAACAATACTATAAACAACCAATAGAAATCACTTGCAATAAATATGAATTATGTTCATGCTCAAAACATAGTTGAGAATTGGTGAATCATCTTCCCTTCCCTTCCATAAGTACAATGTGGGGCAAGCATTAGATTCATCATCGCCTCTTTAATGTAAACACAAGAAACACAATCATTATCCTTAGCCAACTCCCAATTACACACTACTTAGTATCAAAGTCCTGGATTCTAAATATCTTTCTTCACGAAAGAAATAAAATCCATGATAATCTCTTTGCTTGAGATCTATTACTTTCTCTTACACCCCTTCCTTTCACTCATGACATCCTTCCCCTTAACTAACAAGCAAATGAACTAATTAAATTGATCAATTAATTCATAATCAAATGCAACAATCAAATATAAAGAAAGGATCAGCAAATTATAATCAATGGTTAAATTTGGGTTTTTTGACCTCAAATTGAATACAAATTTTACAACAGATTTATCAATAACATTTAGTATTAAACTTTCAATATCAAAAGAGGAAATGACAAAAGAAAGCATAAACAATCACATAATAAATCAATAAAAGCATATGCAAACCATTTTAATCCTCTTTTGTTTTTTGTTTTTTTTGTTTTGTTTTTTTTCTCTCAGAATGAGTGCTCAATTTGACAGCATAAGACAATTTGACAGCACAAGAGTTTGAAGCATGTGTGTAGTTACCAAATATGATAATAAGCTCTCTATTTATAAGAATTTTGGAAGTTTCAATCAAGATTCCATGATTGGTGAGATTGATTATGAGAGCTCAATTTGACACCATAAGAGTTCAAGGCATGTGCGTGGTTACAAAATATGAGAATAAGCTCTTTATTTATAAGCCTTGATTGGTGAGATTAATTATTTGTGATTGAAGAGTAGACATTGAGAGTTCAATAGAATAGATTGATGTGTTAAGAGAATAGGTTGAAGTAAGTGATAGATTCTATGATTGGTGAGATTGATTATCGGTGATTGAAGAGTGAACATTGGTAGTTCAACATAATAGATTAATGTGTTAAGAGAATAGGTTGAAGAGTGAAGTGAATTGATTGAAGAGTTGAATTAGATGGAATAAAAGATTTAATAGATTGATTTGATAACTAAATTGATTGATCAGTGAGAAAAAAAGGTGATTGAGAAATTAATTGAAACTTAGTATTAGGTAGAAGTGAAAGAATAAATATGATTAAATAAATAAATGAATTCATTTATTTGCACACATAGAAGAATATAAATAATTAAACTTGGTTATTTATGGGAGAAATAATGTAATTATTTTAATTAATTGCAATGACATAGGGAATAATTAAATAACAATAATTATTTTATAAAGGAATAATCGATGATTATTGATTTAGATGTTTAATAATTAAGTAAATAATTAAAATTACATAATTACAAATTTAGAAGGAATGATGAATTTAAAATTAGAATATAGTATATGTAAATTAATTAAATAATAAAGATTACTTAATAATTTAAAAAAAATATTAGTAAAGTTGTTCAACAAGTCATTTTTAAGTGTCTACACAAACATTGATGAAAGCATAAATATATCTCATCAATACCAACCTTAATTGCACCAGTGATGGTGCTTATATTTGAGGATGGTGAATGATGAGGTATGTAAGTGCTATCTCTTACAAAATAAGGTTGAAAATCATGTAATCATATTAAATGGTTTAGGATGACATCCAATTCAATGAAATTTGGATATTAGATTTGTTGTATTAAAGATTAGATGGATATGGCTAAAAGGGAAATCAAGAGTTCAAATTGGTTGAGATCCTTCGAGGGGTGTGAGGAGGATAAGTATCCTTACTTGTTAGTGGATAGAGAAAAGTCCAAAATCAAAGGGGAATCAATTGTGAAGAATTCTAGTAGGAGTAGATGGTGAGAATGAAAAGAGTACTTATGAATACCCTCAAAGGATGGGAAATTGCACTTCAATTTTTTTAAAATACTTCTTAGTTACAATAGATAACATTTAGACAATTCAATGTTTCTCACCTGGCAAACTGCACACTTCAATAAGATTTTTCATGTGGGAAAGTTCAAAGGATTGAAGGTTTGGACAATGATCTCCATTAATTACAATATTTATTATATTTTCTTGATAGAATAATTTTGATTATATTGCCACCGTTTGACATTTCTCTTGTAACAACACTTGTTGAACACACATCCTCTTACCTCCATGCAACTGCACATGGGATTGTTTATGCATTGTAAATTCAAAACATTCTCCTTTTTGGATGCACTCTATTAAGAGAAACTCGTGGAGATTTCCATAGCAATCTCCATTTCACACAAACAACTGACAAATCTACATTTCACACAAACACTTCACATAAATTACGAAGCATTTTGGTCTCGCATAGCATTGAGTGATTTGTAAGGGGGAGTTCTATCCAAATACTACATTAGTTGCAAATACCACATCAGCTGCAAGATCTCAACCTTTCTCACTCCAACTACAAAACCACAAAGTATATGTACGCAACCTCCAACATCAATTTCTTCAAAAAATATTGAGCTCTCATGGGTTTCCATTCTGACCATCTCGATCCCCATGTCAAGGTAGAATCGAGGTTTCTATACTTAATACACCACCTGTGAGAAAAATTATCGGTTTGCCAAATCCAGCTCGCATGAGAAAATTCACAGGGAAATTAGAATAATAGTCAAAAAGTACAAAACTTACGTTTGAAATGAAATGTTTTCATTTGGGCCTGTAGTGAATGCCATTCCAACTATTTCAACCAATAGAAAACCAGAAATAATTAACAATAGTAATGACTTGAATGGTTGTGCATGTTGTCTCTACCAATTTGTAAGGTGGATGCTAAAAGTTAGCTCATCTCTTTTAGATAATAAACACCTTTGGTGTAATTAGATCTACTGAATTAATATAAAATAAAATCCATAAATCAAGGAAATAAAAATTACAAGAGAATTGTTAAATATATTAGTTTAAAAATTATTTAAAAATATGTAAATTTATTTGTTTTATTTATTAAAAAATTAAATAACATAAATAAATAGCAATAATTTAATAGATAACGTTCAGTGATGCCATAAGAGAAAATTATTAAACTAATATAATATAAAAAATATACTATTATTTATTAAATGATGTAAAATTATTTTTTTAATTTATTAAAAAAATAAAATAACAGAAATAGTAGTAGTAACTGTTGACTATTTTTGCCACCATTAGCCCAACATAGAGAACCAATCTGAGATATCTTTTCTATGGGCTAAAACTTTGTCGAGGCAAACTCGTAATGTTATCTGCGATTCACTATTTTGTAGGGGGCAAAGTGGCGCCTTGTGAGACAAATGTCAATAGGTTAACACTACATGGTGTGATAACCCTTTGTGTTATTCCCATTTCAGTTTCGCATGGGGCGAAATGAAGAAATTTTATTATTTCGCAGTTTCTTCTGTCCTTCGCAATGTTGTTAGTTACAAAGCTGCACTAGCTGTTCGATTAAGGGAATCTTCATCAACGTCAATTGTGTTTTAATCCTGCATTGAGGGATTTTTGTGTCACATCTGGGTCGTCCATTCAAATTAGAATCTTTGTCAATGAATCACATTTTAACTGATGTCTTGGGTTTAATTTCCATGCGTGGTGCTTCTTACAGTTGTGCGAGGTGGGTTAACACATCATGTTTGTCGCCACGATGTTTTTTGCCAAAGGCTTGATTTGACTGCTTGCAGCCCGAACACAACGTTAGGGCTGATTATTCAATGTTGAGCCACTTCTTTTGATTATGTAATACAACACCAATGCACCCCATGCTCATTTATCAATTGTAGCGATAAGATTTGTCCTTCTATTTGCTGGATGCACTTATTTGACCTCTCTTGTCACTTCATGGAAGAAAGTTGCATACAAAGATCAGATTTTGGTCTGAAATTTATTTATTTCTGCATCTGTAACTTGACTCAACCCTAGAGGGGTTTGAACTTCATATTTAATCATGAGTTACGTCTGAACTTTTAAAAAATATAATCTTTGTATATTTTATGGGTTGTTCTCTGGTTCTCTTACAGTGGCTATGTATTGCATTTGTAATTTCATTTTACCTTATATTAATAGAATTCTCAGTTTTTACCTCTTCTTACCATTTAACTATCTTGTGCATGTTTGTCTTGTGTTGAATGTTTCTTTTCTGTCTTTCAAGTTTGTATGTCGTGTTTAACCTGCTCATGAATGTTATATTGTAGATATGTCTTCCCTTGCAACATTTCATTTGTTCTGACTTGCATATGAGTCCTTGGAGGGTAGATTGGAGTTGAGATCTATGTAGTTTGGGAGGCCTTATTAATTTTTTATGCATTGGTAGGCAGAGAGAAACCACAATTTCAATCTAGTGTATCACCGCATTTCTATTTCAGCATATCCTTCTCCCTTTTCCTCAAAAGTAGTAGTTTAGGTGCATCCTAATTGTATGGAAGTTGGTCTTCTCTGGAGATTCAACCTCAAAGCACAAGTCCCACATATGGAGGTTGTTTCTATGTTTCACAAGGTTACTGGGGCATCGTACCCCAAGCATGGGTGCATGTGAGAATAATTTTTGGCACGCCCAGTGGGACAAAGATTCAGATCAATTGAAGAACATCCCCTAGTGGACCAATATAAATTCCATTCACTGATAATTTGGGTGTTTTATCAGTGCCAACAACATTTGGAAGTAGTTCAATCAAATACCATGGCGACTCTGAGATCAAAATTTACTGGTTTCAAGCATTCGAAGTGCTGGTATGTGTAAAGGTCATATCAGATCTTTCACGTTTTTCAAAATCTTCCTATGAATTTATTTATTTGAATGCCTAATCACGGATCCTTTCCATATAAATCTCTATTATTCCCCTCCATATCATGAGGTTTCTACCCCTTAACCCTCCTATTATCATTGTCAACCTCTACCACAGTCTGGTTATGGTCCAAATTCATTTGCAACATCAAGCCTATTCTCATGAGAAACATATGGAGGAGCAACAAGGGCAATTTGAAGAGGAATGCACCTGTCAGGATTCTCCTCATCAAGAAGAGCAAGATTATCAAACTCTTCTTCACTCTCTAGAGTGGGAGGCACAAAAAAGGTTGTTTGAGGAGGACCTCTTATTTGATGAGTTCCCCTTTTTTGTTGATGTGGAGGTGGAAAAGGGAAAAGAAGAAAATGAAGAGTTTCCTCTCTTTGAAGAACAAATTATAGACAACAAACCCTTAATTGAAAAATGGGAAGAAAGAAAAGAACTGCTACAAAAAAAAGAGTGGAACAATCAGTTTTAGCAGGAGCATAAGGATGAAGAAAAGACAAATACAAGGTATGAGTTGGAAGATGATTTTTCCAGCATCATAATGGTTTTTTTCTCAAGGCTTGATACCATACCAACAACTCCCAATGAGGTGGCTCATGAGAAACATGAGCAAACGGTGGAGATTATCTCTTCACACGAGAAAGATGAGCTATTTTCAAGCCAACATGATACCAAAATTGTAGAGCACAACAACAAGGTCAAAGCTTGATGCAGGGGCATCCTGGGTTCTTGGCAATCTTGCATCAACCAAAAATAGAATTCCTTTTTAGTTTTCTTGCAATTTGTTCTTGTTAGTCATTTTTAGTGTTTCATGTTGCGATCATTCTAGTTGGCTCCTTGTCTCATGCGATCCAAATGGTGTGTTTTGGACATCATGATGAATTTATGTTTGGGTTCGCATCCTGATCCGTTCTCTCCTGATGAAGATTTCTTAAGTATGGGTCTAGTCCTATTTGTTCTTCTTGTCCTAATGGTCAGATTGGGTTTTTTGATCTTGCAAAGTTGTTCCACAATCGACAAAGCTTAATGGTGCATTGTGTAATGTTCCTACATTCATGGCCGACCTCCTTGTGTGATCACATGACATTTAATTCATATTGGGAGGTGTAAGTATGGATTTAGGTCCTAACCTATATGTTGTTATAGGTTTTCTTCATTCTTGGAGAATGTGATCTCCTTGGCCAACTTGTGGCTTGCGATCTTGTATATATTTCTAGTCTTGGTTCCTTAGTGGAGGAGCTTGGAAGAAAATCACAATTGTTAGGTTAGCATCCAGCATGGATCTAGATTTATATTTGTAATCAGACATGTGTGCTTAGGAAAGTAATCAGGCATGTTGTTGGGCATGTAGGATGTAAATCTAGATTACCTAGTAATAAGAAGGCCTGTGAGGCATGTTTATTGTTCATTGTTGAGTTCTTTATACATTTGAATGAATTGTTTTCTGCTATGTTGACTCTTGCTACATGGTTGGACCATCTCCATTGGGGACACTCCGATTATGACTGCATCAGATGGTATCAAATCTGGTTGATGTTCTTGTGGTTGCAGATCTGTGTTCCTGAACTTGTGAAGCCCTTGATGTGTTAGATGTGGGGTGGCAGAGAGTGGATCTGGTCCACACTAACAGAGGACTTGCACAAGGTGGTCAGGAAAGGGTTTTTTGATGTTTGTTGACATGGATGAGTTTATCAAAGTGTGGTTGATGTTCTTGTGATGGTAGATCATGATTCCCAGCTTGCAAAACCCTAAATGGTTTGTTGAGGGATGGCAGAATACATATCTGACCACCATTTGCAGAGGGTTTGCACAAGGATGGATTGAAAAGGAGTTATTGTTGGTTATGAACCTTGGAATGGGTTGAGGTCCTTGAGGCATCTCATTGGTGGACAACTCACCGAGATGAGACAATTACACCATGTGAAGGAGAGATGTCGTTGAATAGGATGAACCGTAGAAGATTAAAGCAAATGTTTAAAGACCTTAGTGTTGAAGTGAGGAATGAGATCTAAAGTGTATTAGTGGGTATGCAGAGGGAATCTGAACCTAAGAATGAGTATGAGGAGGCTACTAAAGATTTGAAGAGGTTGATCTGGTATCTACCAATCAAGAGGTGGATAGTTTGGCCTACGAGAAGGATTATTCAAAGGAGGAGAAAGAAAGTTGGGGTTGCTACTGAAAGAGGAAAAAATTGATGAGGTAAACACACCTATGAATGTTTTGATATTAGGTATGAAAGAAATTTCAGAGGACAAAGTGGATGAGGTAGGTATGGATAAGGTTGAGTTCCATAATCGGTTAATTGGATCTAATGTGAAAGTTGAGGAGTGTCTTGTTGGAGTTGATAATGAGGTTATTGAGGATGTTAATATTTTTGAGGTTAGGAATGAATTTCCTTTGGTTGAACTTAGTGAAGATGCTAAGTTTGATGATATTTGCAGTATGGGTGTTGATGTTGATGAAATTGTTGTTGGTGAGTATGAGAGGAATTGTGGTAAGGCTCTTATTTTTTAGGGTATTGATGCTGATGGATTTGTTGATCAGTATAAGGATGTTAGGAATAGGGTTTTCATTTGTGGTGATTAACATGTTGTTGGTAAGGAGATGTAGACAGAGTTGTTTTAGTTAGATATTAATTTGTTGCAAATATTACCTGGAGGGTGTGAGAGAGAAGACATGTGGTTCTTTGTTGATGTTGATACTAATCAAATTATTTTTTAGAAAGAAGATATTGTCACTTGTGTTGCATTGTAGGACCAGTATTCCTTTGGTAGGAATATGTATGAGGGATTGGGGATGGACATACTAAGAGTGAAGATGAAGACTGATTTGAAGATAGATAAGATGGCGTTGATGGAAGAAGTGTGGATGAAGGATTAGGGTGGTGGATTGAGAATGGTTGATAAATTTATTGTTGTTGATGGACTGATAACAGAGAGTGAATAGATGTGTGATGAGTATGAGGATGAATGACTGAAGATGAGAAGAGGGTTTGCAGATCTTTTTTGTGGGTTTGTTGTTCTTCCGTTTGGTTTTGTCAGAGAGTTTTTTATCTGGTTTGCTTTAGTGCAGAGGATGTGGAGATCAAATTTGGGAATGAAGAATTTTTTGTGTGCAGGTACATATTCTTGACCTTGAGGGTTGGGAAGCCAAAGGTCAAAATGAAGTATGAAAGATCAGTTGTGGATTTATTTTGAATTATCAAAGTGAGGCTCACTTTTCATTAACTCTGAGTGTCTGATGTAGGAGGATCCTGGGTTCCTGGCGATCTTGCATCAACCAAAAAAATATTTCCATTTCAGTTTGCTTGCAGTTTCTTCATGTTAGTCTGTTTTAGTGTTTTGTGTTGTGATCCTTCCAGTTGGCTCCTTGTCTCATGTGATCCAAATGTCATGTTCTAGGACATCATGATGAATCTATTTTTTGGTTTTCTTCCCAATCCGTTCTTTCTTGGTTAATATTTCTTAAGTTTGGGTCTGGTCCTATTTGTTCTTCTTGTTCTAATGGTCAGATTGGATTTTCTGATCTTGCGAAGTTGTTCTATGATCAACAAAGCTTAATGGCGCATTGTTAAGTGTCCTATATTCGTGGTCAGCCTCCTTGTGCGATCGCATGATATTTAGTTCATATCTGGAGGAGTTCTTATGTATTCAGGTCTTGACCTATATGTTGTTATAAGTTTTCTTCATTCTTGGAGAATGTGATATCCTTGGATAACTTGTGGCTTTTGATCTTGTATATATTTGTAGTCTTGGTTCCTTAGTGGAGGAGCTTGGTAGCAACTCTCAGTTGTTAGGTTGGCATCCAACATAGATCTAGATTTATGTTTGTAATCAGGCATGTATGCAATATAGGAAAGTAAGCTGGCATGTTGTTGGTCATGTAGGATGTAAATTTAGATTACTTGATAATAAGAAGGCCTGCGAGGCATGTTTATTGTTCATTGTTGAGTTCTTTATACACTTAAATGAATTTTTTTCATTGTGTTGACACTTGTTGCATGGTTGGACCACCTCCATTGGGGACACTCTGAATGTGACTCCATCAAGGCTGATTTCTTACACCCAACACCATCAAGAGGATATCCCATAAGGCATCTAGCTCTGCAAAAAATTGACAAGTTGCCCCCATAAATGCTTACTTCAGAGCATGAGGGTGAGTATCAACAAGAGGAGAAAGTTTGTCCTGCTCAAAATGACAGTATTCCAGTGTTGGAGAGATTCTTTGTTCTCGGCATTGGGAGGGGACTCCAACAAGATTTAGTATGCCTATATTCCTACTACCATGCCTGGTTGCCCAATGCATGAAAGGAGAAATATTTTAGTCAAAAAGGGTAGCTACTTCAACAATCCAATTAATGGATTTGTTTGATTTCTTTTGTTGTAATTTTTTGTATATAGTAGAGTAGATGTTTTGCTTTCCAAGAAATGCACAAGCACAACTATGTCCTCCTGGACATATAAAGTTTTGGTCTTTTTCTTCAGGTTGCATAGGTTTGATATTTTCACGTAGTTGCAGGTGGGATAACACGTCATTTTCTAGCGCTAGTGACTCCATGCCCAATGCATTGCTTAAAGTCCACTGATCTAATGCTTAGTAGATAAGTATCCCCTCTGAGTCAGCATAAATGTTGGCTATTTTTGCCACCATTAGCCCAGCATAGAGAACCGATATAAGATCTTTTCTATGGGCTAAAATTTTTTTAGGGGCAAATACGTCATGTTATCTTCTCTAGCAAAAAACATGTCGTGTTATCTGCATTTCGCTATTTTGCAGGAGGCAAAATGACGCCTTTTAAAAATGGTGAAGTTCAAAAGGTCAACGCTACAAGGTGGGATAACCCTTCGTGTTATCCTCATTTCACAGTTTTGCAAGGGGTGAAATGACATCTTACAAAATAGAGAAATTTCACCATTTTGCAGTTTCTTTTCTCCTTCTCAATTTTATTAGTTGCGGAGTTGCGCCAGTCATCCGATTAAGGGAATCTTCATCAACAATTGTGTTTTAATCTTGCATTGAGGTATTTTTGTGTTAAATCAGGGCCGCTCATTCAAATTAGAATCTTCATCAACAAATCACATTTTAACTGATGGTTTGGGTTTAATTTCCATGCGTGGTGGTGCTTCTTACAATTGTGCGGGGTGGGTTAACGTGTCATGTTTGCCTCCACGACGATTTTTTGCCAGCGACATGATTTGACTGCTTGCAGTTCAAACACAACACCAGGTCTAATTATTCAATGTCGAGCCACTTCTTTTGAATTTGTAATACGATGATAGTGCATCCCATGCTCATTTATCACTTTTAGGGATAAGATTTGTCCTTCATGTTTAGTCGTGAGTTATGCATGAACTCTTAAAAAATACAATCTTTGTATATTTTATGGGTTCTTCTTTGGTTCTCTTGCATTGGCTATGCCCTGCATTTGTAATTTCCTTTTACCTTACATTAATAGAGTTCTTATTTTTTACCTATTCTTACCATTTAACTATCTTGTACATGTTTGCCTTTTGTTGAATGTTTCTTTTCTATCTTCCAAGTTTTTATTTTGTGTTTAACCTTCTCATGAATGTTGTATTGTGGATATGTCTTCCCTTGCAGCATTTTGTTTGTTCTGACCTACATATCAATCCTTGGAGGGTAGATTAGAGTTAAGTTTTGTGTAGTTTAGGAGGCCTTATTAATATTTTGTGTAGTTTAGGAGGCCTTATTAATGTTTTGTGCAATTGTAGGCAGAGAGCAACCACAGTTTCAATCTAGTGCATCACCACATTTCCCTTCCAACATATCCTTCTCCCTTTTCCTCAAAAATAGTAGTTTAGGTGCATCCTAATTGTAAGGAAGTTGGTCTTCTCCGGAGATTCAACCTCAAAGCACAAGTCCCGCACCTGGAAGTTGTTTCCATGTTTCACAAGGTTGCTTGGGAATTGTACCCCAAGCATAGGTGCAAAATTTTTTTGACAACATTAACTTTTAAATTTTTTGAGAAGTAATGATGAAAAAATTCTAAAATGTTTTTTACTATTAATATTTGCAAAAGAACATGAATTCGTTTCATTTGAATGAAGCAATATAACATGAAATTTGTGGGTATGGTTCCAATGATTGTGAGCCTATGTCCAGGCCTTCTATCACGTGGGGACTTCTGCGGGTATAATTCTAGTTATTGTGGATGGTGTCTCAGTTGTGGGTGTGGGGATTTCTACTGAAACAGTTCTCTTTGGGCGCTCTTCTGGGAAAATTGATGTTGTGAATGTGGGGGGGGTCCACTTCTTGTTGGTGGGCATAAATTTTCCATAGTTGTTAGATCTTCTCTTATTGTTCATCCCAAAGTGAAATCTTGACTTCTAGCTCGTGCCAAGACCTCCCTTGTGGTAGTTTGTGACTTACGCATTGTTGAAAATGTGGAGTACTTCCAATGTTGCGGGTTGGTTTGTAGATTTTATGGATTCTATCCTTCTCTACCGGATTTGCATTTTGGGGTGGAAAATTCCTGGAACCCTTGGTTTCAGGTAACATTGAGTGTTTCCCTTGAGCTAAGGGATTTTTATTCTTATTTTTCGTTCTTTAGAGAAGAGAGATCTAATGTTGAGCAAGTTGTGGGCTTGGGGAACCACTCTCTTTTGGCCAAACCCTGGGTAGTCTCCTTACACCATCTAACTGAACCACTCAGTATGCATCCAATCTGGGTTTGGCTTCCCAATCTTCCCTTTTATTTCTGGGAAAATTCTTATTTTGAGGCCATCGACAACTCTATTGATCATTTTCTAAAGGTGGATGATATCATGGTTAGTCTCTCTACCTTGGCATGCATTTTGGCTGACATTGACATCTCCACACCTCTCTGGAGATGTGGTTCTCATGGTGGGGGACAAACCATGGACTCAATCGGTGGATTATGAGGGCCTCATATTTTGATGTTGTCAGTGCTTCTCTACTTTTCATATGGAAATACATTATTCTCTCTTGTAGCGTAAAGGTGTTTGTACAACTTGGTGGAAGGACACTAATAATGAAAATTTAATTATCCTGACTTCTAATTCCTCCTCTAACAATGTATCATAGACTGATGATAACTCCCCTCTGGATGAATCTTTTGATGCAAATCTGGATGATTCTTCTGGTGCAAATTTGGCTTCTATAGTCCCTGAGGATCCTACTCTTATTATTGTTGGTGTGACCCCCTATAATTGGGTGGACCTTTCTTAATTTTCTACTTCTACTCGACTCACTGCTCCAATCTTCGATGGATGATGTAGAACTTTTCAACACTCTACCCCTTGTGTTGACAGACTTTCAAATAGGGTTGCACCTCTTTCTCCCCCTTGTGGTGAGTGGTTAAAAATCTTTTAATAACCTCTCACTCTTCCCCACGCTCGGTTTGAGTTGTATACTCACTCTTGAGGTGGGCTACTAGCTTTTCTTCTAATGTGTCATTTATGTCTATCCTTGTACTAGCTAGCACCTTTACTATTAGTGTGTTGTTCATCTCTATTGATGCTTATAGGTTGTGACTATGTAAGGGACAACACTCCTGTTTTGTTGCTACTTTTAATATAAAAAAACTGAGTGTAATAATTAGTCTTTAAAAAGTCCCATGAAATTTGAAAAATAGGAATTATCCTCTTGCCTAAAGAATTAAATTTCTAAAAAAATGTTTTTTATTAATCCTCCCAGAAGAGTCAGCAAATAAAGAATTTTGATCATAAACATTATTTAATAAAAAATAGAATGTACAAAAATATTGAGCCATATATAGTCAAGGTATTATATGGTACATTTCAATTACTTGGATAAGCTACAATGGTGTAAGATTTAAGGGGTGTATCTTAAATAATTGAATATGCTATCTTGACATAGTCAAGGCATTACAAAGTGTACTGAATCAACGGGAGACCACCAAACTTGTGGGTTTATTAGAAAAATGAAAGATTATGAGTGTACTTTGAATAAGAATGCACTAAATTCTATGTTTTAGGTAAAAATTTAAGGAGAATAGTCAATATTACTTTGAATAATAATACACTAAATTTTATGTTTTAGGTAAAAATTCAAGGAGAATAGTCAATGTTGAAAACTATCATAGGAAAATTTGAATAATGTAATTATCCAAGTAAGGCCCACAATGGAATGTAGAAGGGATCTTCTTGGAGAGAATGTAATGGGTTGAAACCCAAAACAAGAACCTCTTGGAATTCTACATTGTCAAAGAGGAGGAGATGGTAAGGAGAAACCCAAGTACATTCAAAAATTGTCTCAAACAGAACTATTCCCATCCTTCAAGAGGGAAAAAGGAAAGCTATCAATAGGGCTTTGAATAAAGGAAAAATTAGGAGAAACAAGGTGAAAGTTTTCAAAATGGATTACATGCAAATATTCTAGACTCTTTGCTATTATTTATGATGTATTAGAACTTATGGACATAACGCAACAATGGAAGTTCTAAAATTTTTCTCTCTTAAATTAGTTTTATGGAAAAACAAATATTGAAGTTCCATAAGAGAAATATCTCTTTTAGAAAAAGGGTTCTTTGTTGTTTAGTTTCACAATGGTGAAGATAAAACAAGGTTTTGAAAATAGAACCTTGCTTCTCAATGAATTAAGGCTATGCTTGATGTTTCTAGTGCTATTTATAGTGGATCTCGTTGTCCAAATATAATATAGAACCTAGCTTTTCCATGAATTAAGGCTATGCTTAATGTTCCTAAGTGTTATTTATAGCAAGTATGATTGTCCAAAAATAGTAAGTTGGAAATATCAATTTAAATCATTTAGTCAACAAAGATATTATTTAAATTTTGTACTCAAGTGATGATAGGGATTTTTGCAAAGGCTTCAAATTAGCAATTTTCAAGCAAGAAGTGATAGATATTCCAACTTGGGCATCATATTTTTTGTCCCTATCCTAGCCATAATTATTGTTGTGGTTAAAGTAATATTTTAACAATATTTTAGATTTATTCTATCTTATCAATTTTAACCAGAAGTTGTTTCTTCAAGGGCTTATAAACCAGTGAAGAAGGATCTCTAAGGAAGATCGACCAAAGAGATTGAAGTTCAAAGGCAGTGATCCAGAGGGTCTCCAAGAGAAATCTCTTCGAAAAAATGAACTTGTGTTGAATGTTTTTTGGTAAAATTATATTTGCATGTGTTTTTTCGGAGTTTGAAGGGCACACTTTAGAAGTTTAGGTTCATATTTGTATTTCTATTAATAGAAATATATATTTTGGTCCTTTGTTGTTGTTGGAGTGTTATTTCATGTGTTTTGTTGGTGTAAACAATTGGAAGAAGTTGGAGAGTTTTTGCAGAAGTTGTAGCTATTTCTTTGTATGTATGCATTTTGAAGATTAGGAGTTTGTCGATGTAAAATCATGATAAAATCTGTAATAAGACATTCTACTTCAATTGCATTAAATTGAGTTTTAGCCTGTCATGTTTTTGTGAACTTTTCACTATACCTGATTTCTCTTTTTTCCATTTATGCAAATTTGAATTATAAGTAAAAGGATATTATTCAAATGTATTTGGCAAGAGTTATTATAGTGGTATCAGAGGTTGATTCACAATATGTCACAACAATAAACCATGAGGTTGAGGGTGTACATGAAGAAAAGGAGAAAACATTAGCTTTGGTACCAATTTCAAAATTCTCAGGTGATGATTTGAGACTAATAAATTTCATGGTGTTACTTGTGTATTTTAAGATAAAGTGAGTAATTATTATGATATTTTGAATTTTGAGGATAATGCATCCATGGAGGATGGCATTGATGATTTTTATGAAGATCCTTAAACAAAATATGATTTGCCACTATTGTGAGTTGATTTTGAGCCAGGGTTTCATGCAACTAATGTTCCACATCCTATTGTTGATCATCTTCTTCAAGAAGCACAAATAATGGTCAAGCATGTTCCTCAAGAGACAGAGATGATTTGGGATAGCCATGGAGATATTTTTGATAGGCACGAAAAAATTTATGATTTTGGTGTTCATCCTTGTAGCAATTCACTCTCTCTATTACATTAAAATTATTTTCATGATGGAGATCATGTAATAAGTGTGTGTGTTTACAATAAGCATAGACCATTTTTCAAAGGTTCAATGGTACATCAGAATGTGGGATCTAGGTGAGAATATAAGGCAAATAAAAACTAAGAATTTTGATGGGTTGAATACCACATTGATAAAATGATAAGAGCTTCCCATGGTAAAGCACGAGGTCATGAGGTTCAGTCTCCCCCCATCCCATGTGGTACCAAAGGATGTGTCATGTCAGCATTGTCGATCACATTAAAATGTTTACCTAGTGCACTGCAAGTTCTATACACAATTCTTGCAGTCTAAAAAAATACCACACTGGTAAAATCACTTCATGGATCAATAGTTCCAGTTGTGTTAAAAAGGCACAATAGAAGCATGTTGGTATCTCCCAAACTTTGAGTTTGGAAAAAAAGAGTGAATTCCTTGTTGACAACCTAAGGTATGGAGACAAATTTCAATTCTTAGATATGTTGGTTTAATTTATACCAATGCAAAAATATTGGCACCAAAGGGAGCATGCTAAAATGGAGATTAGAATAAGAGATACAATTTGTAAAGAGGACGGTGAATTTACTATTACCAATTCAAGATTATTTTTGCAAATGGAATCCAAGAGATGTTATGAAGATAAAATCAAATGGAGGATTTAGTGTTGCTAATGTGTTTCCCATTTTTATCATCTATATTGAGAAAAAGTCTGTATGGGTTATTTGCACTCTAATCGTGTTGTGAAGGACCAATGTTTACAACTCATAGATCTTTTTTGGAGCAAAATCCCAAAAATGAAGACAAGCTTATGAGTGATTTCTATGTGGAGACAGTCACTTTAGGGTGTTTGATGCAACAAGTTGCATGGTTTTACAAAATATGCATAGCATTTTAGGGTGTGGTAAGCAATACAATATTCATTTTGATTTTTAGATGTTTTCAAATCAGCATGGAGTAGTCTTCAAAAATTTATCACCACCAAATAAATTATTCCAATATGCTATAAAGTTTAAAATTAGATTGTATCAAAAAAATCATGTGAGAAAGGTACGATGCAACAGTAGCAAGTATGAAAGGTAACAAAAAAGTTCAGATAGGTGTGAATAGATTCTATATCTTTGTGTGGGTGATTATAGCTATACCATCAACATCATTTATGGTTTACTATTGTTATGCCCATACAATAGTGTTTCATGACTTAGTATGTTTAATTAAAAGTACAACACCTATATATGAACTCATTTGTATACATTCATAAGTATTGAAATCTATGTCGTAGTGGGCATCTCAGTCATGGGAAGGAACATTTTCTATTTTGTGACTACTAATGGAGAGTTATTAGCCATCATGTGGTTTATCACCATTGATACTTGGGTCAAAGGGATTATTTTTCTTGAGGGATTTCCTTATGTGATAGCACCAACCAACAACATGAAAAATAAAGGAGTACTTATGCAGATGGATAAAATGCTAAGGAAACTCTAAAAATATGAGAATGTAATTAGCTCATGTCTTGCATTTCTTATTTCAAATTTCTCCCAACTTGTAGCTAATAAAATGGAGTTTGTTTGGTTACATTGTTGAGGAAAATGTCCCATAACAAGTGAGAAAAGAAAATGGGAAGAATTAAAAGGGTGGCAATCAAGCAAATTAGTTACTTTTTATATGGAAAAACATGTTATAAATGTGCTTTCCACTATCATAGTGGAAACTTTTTCGAGTCATCAATATACACTAATGGATGGAATCAAATAGTGCACAAAATTTCATCAAAATGAACAGTTATTTGTAGGTTCAATAAAATTTGGGTGGCGTATTTATTGCTATTATATAATGCTTTTTTTTAATTCTCAATTGTACCATTTCTATTCTAAATTTGATCTTTAAGTTGTATTTCACATCCTTCAAGTTCAAGTTTGAGACAATTGGTATAGTTTTTAGCAAGGTGTATCCAAGGACTCAGATGTAAACGAGGTAATTGTTTCCCAATTGTGTAATTGCTATTATAAGGGATGTATTCATGGTTATAACAACTTTTTTAGTGTCAAAATCAAATTTGTAGCACAATAACGCGTTTCAAGTGTTTACGGTATCAATTGTTGAGTGCTAGAGCATGTATACATTTGATACATATGGTTATGAAAGGAAGGATATTGATGAAAAATAAATGGAGACATGTCACATACCAACTAGCAACTTTAGTAAGTTGGTTACACTTTTGTAATTTCTACAACAATATTACTCATCTCAAGTTTAGTGCTCAAAAAGTTTTCAGAATGTTAACAAGGGGCAAAACTACATTTGGTATATCATTGCCTGAAAAGGTAGATTAGTACAAGGTAGAATGCACTGAAGAGTTCATAGATGGCACAATATATCATCCTCAACCAAATGGGAAAACAAAAGTTGCTAACAAGTGGATAGAAGGATATTCAAGGAGGTGTTTCATATCAGCAAAATGCTTGGGTAAAAAGGTTGCATGTAGGAGAGTCTTTTTATAATACCTTCCATCATATGTCCATTGTTGTGTCCATACAAATGGAGAAAAAATAAAATTTTCAAGTCGAGGATGTGATTTTTGTTATATGGTAACCACCTAAACAAAGTTCCTTGGAAAACAGTAGAGTAGACGAGTTCAAGCCCATGTTCAATTGACCATACAAAAGCAAGTTTAATGGGTCCTATAAAATCATCACGAATATATGAGAGGTAGCCAATGAACTAGAGTTCCCACCAACTTGCAAGGTACACAATGTCTTTCATGATTCATATTTCAAGAAGGTTGTTGAGTAGAAAAGTGTCTATAGTTACCATTATTGGATAACAGGGGGAAATTAATTTTGATTCCTGAGGAGGTTTTGGAAACAAGAGGAAAAAAACTAAGAAACAAGAGCATTACAATGCACCTAATCAAATTGAAAAGTTTGCAACATGGGAAGAGTGAAAGATTCTCGACCATCAAAATCTTCATTGCTTGAGGACAAGCAAATTTGGGAGGGAGGATTTGTCAGGTCTCTCCAAAAATAGAACTTACCATTTATAGTGAGCCTGACTATCCAAATAGGGAAAGTCAAGATAATATGGATGGCAATGTCTATGCAGGGATCAAAAGAGTGCCTAATAAGACATTTTTTACATTTAATAAATAAATTAAAAATCACAGTACACTACTATTTTAATTTTTAATTTAATTATTAAATGAAAAAAGTTGTCTTATGTGGCACCCTTTTGATGCCTACATAGACAACACCAATATGGATAGCCCATAAATTAATATCAATTTTAATGATTTGACTAAATCAAATATTTTATTTAGTTATAAAAGATATAATTTAAATTTTATACTCAAGTGATTGGCATGTATTTTTGGAAAGGTTTGTTTTAGCAACAGTTTTAATTCCATTGCTCGTTTGACATTTCTTGGCAAATGGAAAGTTTTTGTTAGAACTGTAAAAGGTGAAGAGCAAAGTCTAATTAACAATTTTCAAGCATGAAGTGGGAAATACTTGGGCATGGTATTCTTGGTACCCATACTATCCTTGAATTATTGTTGTCATTTAAGGAATATTTTGGCAACACTTTAGGTTCATTTTATGTGATCAATTCTGGCCAGATAATATTATTATTTCTTTAGAGGCTAATGAACTAATGAAGAAGGATCTCTAAGGTTGATTAACCAAGGAGATTGAGGCTCAAAGACTATTCTAGAGGGTCTCCAACGGCAATCTCATCCAAAGGTTCCATTTGTGCTAAATGATTTTTTGTTGAAATATTTTTGTAGTACTTTGGAGTGTTTTTGTAGGTGTTTAGAGTGCCCAATTTAGAACTTTAGTTTCATATTTGTATTATTATTAATAAAATTATATATTTTTGTAGTTTTATTTCATGTGTTTTACTATTGTGAATAATTGTGAGAAATTTGGGGAGTTTTTTGAGAAGTTGTAGTTGTGTGTTTGGGTTCCGAAGATAGAGAGTATGTTAATGTAATTTATAGAAGTTCATTACTTTTGTTTGATGTATTCGACAACAAAAATGTTTAAATTTTTTGATAAGATTTATAGTAAGACATTCTAATTCAGATGCATTAAATTGAGTTTCAATTTGTCATGTTTATGGTGAACATTTCAGTGTACTCAATTTCTTTGTTTTTTGATTTATGCAAATTTAAAGAGGTACAAAGATAGTTTTCAAATCTGATCTAACATATTTGACAAGGCTATTACATATTCCAAACTTGACTTTGAAATTCTCAACAACTATAAGATTTTTTCTCTCGTTTTGCTTGAAACACTTACAAATAGAGTAAATACCTTCCAAATAAGTATAGGGAGGTAAAAACTCTAGAATATTTGTGCCTTAATAAATGCCTCAAAAATTTATGCTTTATCATTTATAAGGAGCATCAAACATTTCGCTTGTCGTGTAACAAGTATGGTCATCTAAATTATCAAAGTAAGGAAAAATATCATAAATAATATCATTTTCTATCAAGAATTTGTAGAAAATGATTAATTATAATTTTCTTACTATGGCTTCTAAAAAATATTAAAATATAATTTTTCTACTTGGTAAAAAAATGAAATTGATAAAACATAAAATGGAAAATGATTATAATCTAGATACACAATATATAGGAGCATGTGAGAATCCAAAAATTAAAACCTTCAATTTAATGAAATATAAACCCCCTTGTTCTCAAAAGAAATATTGCAAAAATAAATTTAAAAAAATAATTTTTAATATTCTATTAAATAATTGGATTGATTATTACAAAAAGTTTCATCTCCTTAAATAGAGTTTGGAAAAATAACATTAATGGACTCACTAAACAGAAAAAAAAAACACTTAAAACCATAATTATGTCATTCTTAAACTTGTCTTTTAAAAGAGATCATACACTAGGTAGAACTCCATAAGTTGCTTTGAACCATCCATGTTTAGCAAGGACATAATAGTGCACAATTTGCTCATTTTTCTTTGGTTTTCATATTTCATTCATGTTTCTCATTGCAAGGACATTTAAAAGCATACAACACATAGCTTATTAACAAACCAAGTGTATAGAATCACTAAAACTCACCAAAAATGAATAGTGCCACAAAGACTAACAAACCACTACAAAACCATGAAGGCAGCTTAGAAAACCTCATGAATTTTCATCTTTACTAAAACCCACTTCGCCAAAACTTAAGAAATCAAAGTATCCATTGACTAAATTCCAACAACCATCGAGTGTGGATCTTTTACCACCAAAACTATACCAATACCTGAGGGTTTTCATCCTCAACAATCCTAAAAAGAATTCTCCAGACTCATTTCAACAACATCTCGTTATATGGGTAAAAACAGTACTAGACAAATAAAAACCCAAATCCTAATATATAGACGCGGAGGAAGGAATTAGGACAAATTCAAATATTCAAATATAATATTCTCTAGAAAAATGTTCCTATATGACTTTTTAAAAACAACTTATGCTCCAAGATTCAACTACTAATGTACAACTTTCTCAGCACTTCAACCATTGTGGTGACAGATGTCCAAATATAGTTTCACTAGTTGCTCCCCCTTGTGGTGGGGATCCTAACGATAGCATCGCCTAGATAGTTGTCTGATGACACGAAATCCAACCTAGATTGTACATTTTCCACCCATGAACTGTGAGTGATATACCATGTCTACAAGTTGTCCAACACTCAACAAGTTGTGCTTAAGTCCATCAACAAGTAAGACATCGTCAGTGTTAGTTTTACCATCAAGAGAGATTGAGCCTCTACTCCAATGATCAACTTAGGAGTGTTATCACCACATCTGACTACACCACCATCATATCTACTCAGTTGAACAAATTTATCTTTATCACCAGTCATATGATGTGAACAACCACTATCAATGATCCATTCTTATTTCATTTCAACATGGGAGACTAGGGTTTTTTCTTCATGGATAGGTTCATCATCTTTAATAGCAATAAATCCAATTTCATTTCCATCATTCACAGAATCATCATCAAACACACCTTCACTAGCATAGTAGCATTCCTCATCCTTGGAGTAATTAGGCTTATAAAACTTAGGCTTATGCTTAGGAACCCTTGTAGGACATCTAGAAGAAAAATGACCAATCTTATTACAAGAAAAACATTTCAGGGGTAATTTTCCTTCAAATTTTCCCTTACCTCTCTTTTCCTTTTTGCTATTAGAGCCACAAGTTCATCCAGTTTCCTTTCTTCTTCTTCTTCTATCTCTGCCCACTCATCAGCATATTCCCCAAGTTCCGCATATCTATTGCTTTTGGTCGAGCTCGCACGACTTGATTACGCCGAGAGGCGTCCTACAGTGGCAGCAGAATTGGGGTGTACATAAAAAAGAAACGTTTAATTTTCCTTATGCGTTACCCATTTCAAACGACAATGCCATTCAAACGTCATTTTAAACGATACGTTGAAATTGGGAATCTTCTCACGTAAGAAATAGTGGGGGATTAATTCAAACAACCATTCCATTGTGAGAATGAGAGTTGGATCGTTCGCTGGCAACCATTCACTATCTAGCCGTTACAAATCAGCATAACGTTTTCAAGATATATGTTTCAAAATATTATATAACAAGGAGGGCATTGATGACTTTCACCTTCATACTCACGGCTTCCTGGTTCAAAAGAAAGATTCACTGGTATTGGCATTTGAATAGTTAAGACAAATGCATTTTGAAATTATTATGAGGTTTTTACTCTGTCTGCAATGAAATGTTACATGTGGAGATTTTGGAGTAGTTCAAACAGAATTACAAGAGTTTATCTATATAGCAAAATTTTGTTGACGCGAACCAGAAATTGCCATGGCTGCATCTGTTCATCCTCAGCAAGAGCGCATGAGTAATTATCCTTTAAAATTCGCTATTCTTTGGAAATTAACAATGGATTATTTAGAATTGACCCTTAGCAATTATATAAAAAGGTTTTTGTGGTTTGAGTCCTGGCATTCTTCGAAATCTAACATTAAAATTTAAAATAATTTTTTTATGGAAGCGGCCTGTGCAATTTATATTTTTAGTAAGGATGGAAATGCAGTCAAAAGACTCCTATTTTAGTTTTTAGGTAGTAAAGATTATTTTAAGTAACGATGGAAATGCAGTCAAAAGAAACTTGATGGTTGTTCCATCACCGTTGACAAGGCTCAGCCAAAGAGCGCTGGGGGAAACCGTGGTGATCGAGGTTACGGTGGTGGACGCGGATATGCCGGTGGAGGTGGTAGTTCAGAGTGCTTCAAATGCGGTCAGCGTGGCCATTTTGCACATAATGCACCAATGGAGATGGGGTTCGAGGAGTGATCGCTATAGTGGTGGTGGCAATAGTAAGTATGGTGCAGACCATAGCAGTGATTGATCTGGAGGGCGTGGTAGGGATGGAGGACGTCGTGGGGCACAGGTAATGATCGCTGTAATCGTGATCATTCTCTGAACATGATGCAAGTGATCATGTTCAATATCCTCGCTGGAATCTATCAAATTGAGTTAGAGAGACTATATTTCATATCAGTGTGCTCATAGACTATCTAAAGATGGTTCTACAATGTTAAAAACAATATATCGACAAGGCTAAAAATAAAATGTCAGAAAATAACAAAATGTTTATAGTTTGCATGACTTAATTAGCTTCTTCCTATATAGTTTTAAGCACCTTGAACTTATTGATCTTATTCATGTTATGTTTTTTCTATAAATTCAATCATGATGTTTAAGTTATTATCTTCCTTTATCAATAGAGGAAGCTTAATCTCCCGTTAAAAGTAATCAATAGAGGAGTGCTGAATAAACAGAAAGAATTTCTTAATATTAAAACAAAAAGTATATCAATCTTCTCGCGCCGCAATATTTATTTGATCATGTAAGAAAATAATTAAAACATATTATATTTTATGTGTAGCAAATAGTTAATGATCAAAGTACTTATATCAGAAAGTTAATTTGAGCTCAAATGTCTTGAGGGAGATAGAGAAACAATTCTATCAATATCTCTATAAAACATACATATAAATTTCATTTTAAATTTTAATGGATCAATTAGTGGGCCTTATTCTTAATTTTTTATGTCCTCTACATCAACTAAAATATTAAAGTCTTAAAAAAACCTATGAAAAAAGAATTTTTATCATCAACTAATATTAAAACATATACTAACCCTAACCGTATCTTTAACCCTAATCCTAACTTTAACTTTAAATATATCTCTCATTTTATCCCTAACCCTCACCCTAACTTTAACTTTAGCTTTGAATATATCTTTCATTTTAACCCTAACCCTAACCATCATAGTAATCCTAAAGTTCTAAACCCTAATTGTAACTCTAATCATATATCTAATTGTTATTTAAACCCTAAACCCTCATTTTAACCCTAACCCTAACCCTAACTTTAACTTTAAATATATCCCTTATTTTAACCCTAACCCTACATCACATCGCTAACCACAACCCTAATCTTACTATAACCTTCAGCCTAATAGTAACACTAACTATGATACTAATTTTAACCCTAACCCTAATCCTAACCTTAACCTAACCCATAACCATACATTTCAATCGTAAAAAATAACCCTAAAGCTAAATCCTAACCCTAACCCTTGTTCTACAATTAAGATGATACTAATCATACCCCTCACCCTACACCCTATTCCTAAAATGTACATCCTAACCCAAACCCTAACACTAACCCTAACCAAAACCCATAACCGTACATCCTAACCATAAAGAATCACCCTAACCATAACTCTAACCCTAACCTAAATCGTAAAAATAACCCTAACCCTAGCCCTAACCCTATCGCTAATCCTAACCCTAACCTTAACTCTAACTCTAACCCTAACCCTAACCCGTAACAATACATTCTAACCACAAAAATACCCTAACCCTAAATGTAACCCTGTCTCTAACCCAAACCCTAACCTTAACTCTAACTCTAACCCTAACCCTAACCCGTAACTGTACATCTTAATCGTAAATCACCCTAAACCTAACCCTAACTATAATCCTATCTCTAACCCTAACCCTGACCCTAACTCTAGCCCTAACCCTAACTCTAACCCTAACCCAAACCCATTATTGTACATACTATTATAAAAATCACCCTAACCCTAACCCTAGTCCTAACCCTAACTATAACCCTCTCTAACCCTAATACTAAAGCTAACTCTAACCCTAACCCAAACCCATAACCATACATCCTAACTGTAAAAATCACCTTAACCCTAACCCTAACCCTAACATTAAATGTAACCCTCTCTCTAACCCTAACACTAACCCTAACTTTAACCCTAACTCAAACCCAAATCGTTGATCTAACTATAAAAATACCCTAACCCTAGCCCTAACTCTTACCCCAACTCTAACCGTAACCTTCTCTCTAACCCTAACACTAACCCTAACCGAAACCTATATCCATACATCCTAACCGTAAAAAATACACTAACCCTAACCCTAACCATAAACCCAACTCTAACCCTAAACCCTAAACCCCACTTAAAATCCTAACCCTAACCCTAACCCTAACCCTAACCCTAACCCTAATTATTAACATAATACTACTTCTAACTCTAAAGTGTACACCATAATCGTACGATGATCGTGACCCTAACCCCTAACCCTAACCCTACACTCCTTACCGTGAACCTAACTATAAACCTAATCCTAACCAACAAGATAATACTAATCCTACCCCTCACCCTATGACCTATTACTAAACCCTACATTCTAACCGTAAAAATCACCTTAACCCTAACCCTACCTCTAACCCTTACCATAACCATAACTCTAAACCTAACCCTGACCCTAACCATAAAAATTATTCTAATCATAACCCTAACTCAAATCCTAACCCAAACCCATAAAAATTATCCTAATCCTAACCCTAACTCTAACCCTAACCCATAGGCATACATCCTAACTCTAAAAAATTAGCCTAACTGTAACTCTAACTCTTACCCTAACCCTAATACTAACCCTAACTCTATCTGTAACCCTAACCATAAAAAACCACCGTAACCCTAACCCTAACCCTAACTATAACTATAACCCTAACCCTAACCATAAATCTAATCCTAACCCTAACCTTAACCCTAACCCTAACTTTAACCCTAACCCTAACCCTAACTGTAAATGAGCACCCTAACCCTAACCTTAACCCTAACCCTAACTCTAACTCTAACCCTAACCCGAACCCTAACCCTAATTCTAATACTAACCCTAACTCTAACCGTAACCCCAACCTTAACCCTAACCCTAACTATAACTAAACCCCTAACCCTAACCCTATCCCTAACCCTAATTCTAACCTGAACCCAAACACTAACTTTAACCATAACCATTAATCATAAAATATCTTTCATGTTGCATTGCGACTGCTACTAGCTTATATATACCTATATATATATAATACGCCGAGAGTAATCCTTCTCGAGGCGCCTATTTTAAATTATCATCCCTAATTCACACGAAAAATAGGCGCACTCGAGAAGGATTACTCTCGGCGTATTATATATATTTATATATATATATATATAGGTATATATAAGCTAGTAAAGTCTTTTTGTCATTATGAACAGTAGCCTTGAATGTAGACTCTACTTTGGGTAAAACTTCACATAACTTTGCGGTCTCAAAGGTGGTCAGCTTAGCAATCGAGACTTCTTTGTTGAATTTTTTTGTCAATGGTATGATCTCCTCTATCATTTGCACTTTAGTCTTGTAGGCATGTGCCAAGGATCTAAGAATCTTTTCGATCACTCCATCTTCAGTATAAGTGCCTCCTGAATTTTTGATTCCAGTAACAGCCTCTGTAACCCTATGTACATATGCTCTCACATCCATAGATTCTCCATTTTAGCCTTCAAGTTTGGTAGTTTTGCCTGCTTAGTAAATTGATCTCCTTCATATAGAGCCTCTAGCCATGTCCAGATCTTGTGAGCTGAATCAAGATCTTTAACCTCTGTAAATTATGTCTCAAAGAACGCGCTTGTCAATACTTCTCTTGCAACCATATTGCAAGAAAACAATTTATTTTCTTCAATAGCATTGCATAATTCATCTTTTGCCTTGATTGGTTCATCTTTTTTTGTACTCATCTAGTTGTCAATTCCCAAGCAGATCAAATAAGTTCTCATCTTGTTTTTCCAACTGTCAATATTTTACTCTCCTTCCTATAGTAAGCCATCTCTAGATCACGTCAAGTTGTTAAGCTTTCTTTCAGAGGATCGCAAGCTTAGATACCAATTGTTAGGAATAATACAACTGAGAGGGGGGGTAAATTAGTTGTATGCCAAATATTTAACCTTTAAAACTTAAAATTAAAATTACTCAATGCAAATTTGAACACTTCAAGAGTAACACCATAATACAAGTATGTGTTGTTGAGGAAAACCATGTTAAGGGAAAAACCTAGGTCGGAATTAGCACCCACAAATAATGCACTAGAAATATTGTATCCCTGTTAGAAGATCTACCCTTGTTAGGAACTGATTATTACATCCAGTACAAAGTCCTTGTTAAAGGACAAACCTTTTTAGGAGTCTTCTCAACCCTGTTAGGAGTTGAATGATATGGTGAGCTCACTCCTTGAGCACACTGCCCAAAGTGAAGGTTAAACCCACCTTCTGGCTTCGTTGTCCAAAGAGAAGTATAAAAGTATACTTATAACAGTGAACTAATTGATAGCAGCTTGTTTTGCCTATACAGTTCCAATGAAGTGCATTACAAACATAGTCACTAGTCTAAGCAAAACTCACAACCACATGCTCACAACATCTTATCCATACTTTTCATATCAAGACACTACTTTCCTGTATACAAGTTACAATAAGCAATTAGGTCGGCTTGTTAAGACTTCCCCAATGCACAAACAATTACATAGACCCTTGTTAAGATACACATGGTACCTTACACAAGTAAATAACAAATACAACATCAGTTATGTGCCAAGATCCATAATTCACGCTCGTCATTCACTAAGCACGTTACATCTCTGTAGTTGGCCCCAAATAGGTCTTTGCCAGTCCACACGCCACAACTGACGTCATCAAGAATCCAACAACCCAAGAATCACAAAGAATGTTCTCCCACGTATCTTCTATCATGCCTTAAGCTTGCATGCCATAACTTATGCTCGCATCCAAGTCATCCCAAAAACTTAGAGACCCTCGTGGTCAAGTAATTGAGTCCAAGGTTTATCCCCCACCATCAAGACCATGTGTACGAAGTGGAATCATAAAAATTCAACAAGTAACCATTGGGATTGCAAATGGCCTTATCACGAAAACTTGCCTTATCATGAAAACTTCCAATATTTGAGAGTGAGATTCAAACATTTACACAATAAATGCATGTTTAGAGGCTATTTAAGGGGTTAGAGTAACTTGACCAAGGCTTCAAAAAGAGAGTGCTCACCTCAAGATCACAACTTATCTTCAAGCACCAAATCTTTGCCCTATGAGGAGACAAAAGAAGCAATAAAGAAAAATTTAGTATTCACAACTAGCCTCCAAAAATCTAAGATCCCGTTTTTGAAGGTCAGGTAAAGATGTCAAATAGTAGAATCTACACACTAAACCCAAATAGTGATAACATTCCTCGTTTTATGCTACATCTTAGCTACAAATAACAACCAAGGAGGATTCAACATGAGGGATGGGTCAAATTTTCTCCCTCCAAGGGTTAACAGAAGCTTCAATGCTTGCAACATTAACAAATGACAAACTGCCAACAATCAAAGCCTTTAACTAACCAGTGGAATCAATATGCATCATAAGAGGTGCAAACTTTTGAAACCTTGATGTTATTAGTGGAAACAGACAAATACACTATGTAATGGTTTGCGAGCAAGGAATATGGAACAAAGGCACCTGAATCCCTAGACCCAAGGTTTAGAGTAGGGAAACCACAAACCCATGTCGGAGAGTTGTTTGATACATATCATGAAGAGCCAACATCATATGATTAATA
>MU223510.1:1031728-1049730 GCA_018584345.1 Thuja plicata
TTGGCCTGGTTTTCCCGGTATCCTGCTTGGGCACAAAAAATTCACCTCTCCCCAAGGCAGAATGGGGGTCATGGGAAGGATTGTTTGATTCAATACTGGATTTTGGGGCCCTTTCGATCCCAGGAAGACCTGATTTGTGCAGAGCATATTTTGTTTTTGCAAACCGCTTGATTTGCCCGTCCAGATCATTGACAGTGAAGACTTTAGATAACCGGTTGCAAATACTACCCTTAGGTTTGCTTTCTGTGGAAGCCCTATTTTCCACATCAGGCTTTGCAGTCCGGATATCCTTTTCATTATTTCTCAAAGCATATTTGGATGCTTGATCTGCTAAAAGACTTTTTCGTTTCTGCTCTTCAATGAAAGGTTTAAGGTGATCATAGTTGGGATGAACTTTTACAAGTCTCTGTCTACAATCAATTTTCTTATGCCCATACAACCAACATCTGAAGCAGTAACCAGAGAAGCCAGTCTCACTGGTGTCAACTGATGCCTCAGAATTCGAATGAAAGCCTGGGGTAGAGAGCCTTTTTTCATTTACTGCCTTGATCTTTGATTTTTTCGGCATATTTACAAGATTCACATTTTCGCTTGCCATTTTTCCTCACTCAGGCAATAATTGGATTGTTCAAACAGGCTGTGACTTTGAAGCTGGAGATCCCTAGCGAATATTCCTTCAATATCATGGATGTCAAACGATCGGAAGCTCCTCTGTTTTTATCAGAAGCTGCGGTGCCAAACTTGCGCAGGGAAAAACGAAGCAATAGTCACAGCAGCATTAAGCGATAAATATGAGTTTGAAGATGTATTGAGTTATATGATGTTCTGCTGTATGGTCTCCTCGCTGAATGTAATGGATTTGCGGTAAACTCGATCTATAGATGTTCTCCTGTTTATAGGTGCAGATGCAATGGTATTGTCGTATGAGTCTGCCCGCTGAATGATAGAGAATGTTGATTGTCTTCGATGCTATTGCTGAGTATCTCTGTCTTCCTTTCTACTTGTCTCTACTGATAAATAAAGTCTGTTGTGAAAATTCTTTTGCTAGAATTAAGGCCTGCCTCCCTGATTGATGACGCATTTCCTTTACCCTATATGGTGTATTCGCTGGTTATTTTCTGCATCAAATGCTAATTAGGATGCTGCATAATCTTTGTGCAATCTTGACCAACAGTAATCGCAAAATTGTCCCTAATGATCTGCTACTTGCAATCTTAATTTATCCCCCACTATGAGATAATTCGCTGCCCTTCCTGGAGAATTTCGCTGTCTTACTGCTGCTACTTCGCTGCTTAGGGGCAGAGAGAAGACCATAAGTGATATTATATTTATCTTTTATGAAATATTTTTATATAATATTTCAACTTTTACATCTAACTTTTCTTTTGTTATATTTAACTTTTAATCATAAATTTTATGATTTATAGTTACATTATTTAAATTATTAATAATATCATTTATATTATCATTTTATTTCTTGTTTTTTCATTTCTGGTAAAATAGACTTTGATTGGGCAAAACATTATGTAGAGAGAAAATCCATGGAAGCATTGACAGAACAAAGCAACTCGATCTCTTTCCAAGGTGACAAGAACGGTATTTAGGTACTTCAAATTTTGATTCAAACATCTTCTCTAACTAAAATTTGCACTGGTAAATATATTTAGAATACAAGTAAAGAATTCGTCATAACTTTGAATTCGTTAGGGCTTTTTTTTGTTTAATATTATCTTCTACCAGTGAGGTCACCCCCATCCCAAACACGCTTTTTTAAACCAATTGTTATTCGGTTGGATTTAAAGGTGAAAGTGCCCCTATCTGTGAAAAATGTGAGATAATTCCTTTTCTAGCTAACAGAACATCAGTGTAGTACAACGCTAAACTACAACTTCAACACTACACTTAGTCACATCACATTCTTGATCTCTGGATTGAACCTAGGTCGTTCAATTTGGAAACATGTGCTCCCTCAACGAAGGCCCAACCAGGACTGCTTGTCATTTCCTCGCCTCCAATAATATTTTGAGCCTCGTGGAGGAGCAGGAACTAACAGGTGGTAATACATATTACAACATTAATAAATTTGGGCCCATCACTCTACACTGAGGGGATGTCTGAAATGCAGATGATTTCTCTATATATTTCTGTTGAGGTGAAGCTTTGACTGTATATTGCATTTTTTATTATGATTCTTGTATTGCCTTCTCTTTAGCCTTCACAAAAAGTCTTACCTTAATACTTCACAGGAAATGCAAGTTGCCTGTGATTTGATATGTACTTATTCCTACTACCATTCTTCTTATATTATGGTGTAGCAGTGAAATATACAATGAATGCATATGTTTGGTAGGTAAGAATATGAATGGGTATAAAAGGGAGATATACAAAGAGAATAAAAGAGAGATAAAGAGAGAAGAGCAATGGGTAGATAGAGATGGTACAAAGATAGAAAGATGAAGATAAAGATAGGAAGTCACACACACACACACACACACACACACACACACACAAAGAGAGAGAGAGAGAGAGAGAGAGAGAGAGAGAGAGAGAGAGAGAGAGAGAGAGAGAGAGAGAAANAGAGAGAGAGAGAGAGAGAGAGGAAAACAATTAGAGAGATGGAGATAGATCAAGAAGTAAATATAGAAAGAGATATAGGGAGATACATAGGGAGATATAGAGAGGGATAAATAGAGAGGAAGAGATATAAAGAGATATAGGTGGTGAGCTATATTGGTCGAAAGATAAGGAGATATAGAGAGGACGAGAGGGAGCGACAAACAAAGGGACAAATACTTAAATGACCTTCCATAACTCTACGACGTACCCATTGCACACTAAGGTGTGATTGCTAGTTTATTTTTATGGGCGGCTTGGAGTCCCAGCCCAAAAGGAAAATTTACTTTTATGGAAGTTATGCTATGTTGGACAAGTAATTGTATGGTCTCGTAGATGTGCCCTGGAGGAAGAAGGTAGGGAACAACTTTATTTGGACCAAATGCATTTTTTTCTTATGGTTGGTTGCTTTGAGGAAATGCCTCACATGGGAGAATCTTCACAAGAGAGGGTTTTATGGACTCTCTATTTGTTTTCTTTGTTTACGCAATTAGGAATGCATCTCCCATTTGTTTTTTCTATGCCCTTTCTCTAGAGAGGTCTGGTATGGGTGGTGGGAGGCATGACAACATGTTTGTATTCATGTTACCTCCTTAATTGAATCATAGGAAAGTTTGGGTAGACCTCCAATGAAGACATATTTTCTTTAGGTGGCCTGGGCTATTGGGCCTACTTTTATTAGCTGGAACCTTTGGTTGGAAAGAAATCATAGTGTTTTTTGTGACTCCAAATTGGGGAGTTTTCAATTGTGGCAGAAAATAGTTAGCAAGGTTCAGGAAAATATCTATGCAAAGTCTGGTATGTTTGAAAATGTTCATCTTAGTGATTATGCTATTGTAAGGAATTTGAACTTGGTTGATTATAGAGTGGGTTGCAATGTTGGCAAAAGACCCCGACATGTTAAGCAGTGAATTTGTAGAGATGAGAGGTGGATACCTCCTCCTGTTGGGGTAATACAAGTGGATCCTCTCGTGGGAACCTAGGACATTTTGGTATTGGAGGTATAGGTAGAGGTAATGACGGAGGCATTATTTATTTTCTTCTCTGTTGATAAAGGACAACACTGATAATTTGATGGAGTCTATTGCTATTAAGATTATAATTGAGAGAGGGTATTCTTTAGGATGGAAGGGGATTATCTATGAGTCGGATTCTCATATTGTTGTGGATATGCTGAACAAATAGAGTTTGGATGATTTTAGTTGGAAATTAGCCTCAGTGGTTAGACATATTTTAAGTTTGTGCAGTTCCTTGCACTATGTATCTTTTTGTCATATCCCTAGAGAGTGGAATAAAGAATCTAACTGTTTGGGGAAGTGGGCTTCCAAGAATGTGGATGGTTGGGATATTGTAGGAAGGGATGGTTTAGCTTCTGATTATCTTGAGACCTTATAGAGGTTAATGTTAGAAGACATGAATATGTAGTGTTGCTATTGGTGGTGTTTGTTGGGAACCTTTTATGTTCCTGTCTTGGTGGGCCTGAGGCCTTTGCTTTATATCTCTGTTTTGATTGAATAAATCTTTACCCCTTTTTTTAAAAAATAAAAATTATTGGCAATCAATTGTATGCCTTGGCAGTAGTGAAATTTTTGTGTCTACTAGATTAAATTGTCATTATAATGTATCTATATGTACAAAAAAAACAAAAAAAATAGTTTTAAAGTAAAATAACATAATTTTAGGCCCGTTAATGGGAGTGTGAGGGCTCAACCTATTTCCAAGGATGAAGGTGAGTACATAAACAATTGGCAACCACCATCCCCAGATGGATTAAGATTAATTTTGATGGTGCCTCGCGAGGCAACCCTGGCACTTCTGGAATTGGATATATAGGTCGGAATGACAAGGGGGACATCATGGCCCTAGGTGCTAAAAGGTTACGTAATGGTACAAATAACAAGGTAGAATGCCTAGCTGCAGTCAAAGTTGTCCTCATGGCGAGAAAACTCCAGCTTAGGAAAGCTCATCTGGAAGGTGACTCCCTCTTGGTCGTAAATGGAATTAATAAGGGTCAGATGGATACATGGTACCTAAATAAGCACATCAGAAGGCTTAGGAGCATGATGGTAGAGTTCAAAGATTTCAAAACCTCACATGTGCCAAGAGTGGCAAACAATTTGGCAGATAAACTCTCAAATGTGGGAGCAGACAGATCTCTTGAAGATAATTTTGAAATCTTCGAGGACTTCATGAATAACGAACAATATTAACAAATATGAAGGGGTGCAATCATTGTCGAGGCTGGTATCCCAATAACCGAGTATGCAAGCCACACCACCATATCACGTGGTTGTTCTTCATGAAACCAAGCCTCAAAAGCTGCCATGGGATGAGTACGCGGGTGTATTTATTAGAAATCTCCAACCCGAGATCTCATGATATGTGAAGGTCGAGATCGTACTTGAGGGAGTTAAGTGAAATGATGACTTCCCAGCAACTTGATGGAGATATCAGCTAATTCTAGAGGTTTCGAAGGCAAGTTAAAGACACTAGCGACGTCAACAAGTTTGCATCATTTGAATCAGTGTGTAATATCAGAGCTATGGAGGCGAATTTCTCTCTGTCAACTAATGGGTAGATTCTCACTTTTGATACTCCCATCACTTTGAATAGGCTGAGCCATATTTTCACTGGCGAGGGAGATGACTTTTGGACAGCCATCAGAGAAATCCTTGGAGAACATTTTCTGCAGAAAGGGTGGCGGCCAAGAACAAATTTGGATATTTCATCTGTTTTTGTGGCTCTCGCTCTAATGGTTGCAGAATCAAAGGCAGAAGTTAGGAGGGTTATCAGGCAATGCATGGTTGTGAAATGGGTCGGTGGTGTGGAGGAAATCATCGAGCGGACAGAGGTTGGTCTGGGGCTATGAATGGGTGATGGGCCTTTCCGAATGGTGGGAAGAGGGAGTCGTGGGCTGCAACCACTCGTCGTCTGGTCGATGGCTAGCCTAGAAGATGTCCACTTGGCACGTGCATTGGGTGGGTGGAAGGAACTACTAACGACACTGGAGAAGAACATGGTGGAATTGGAAAATGCAGAGGCTGAACTCACGGCCCAGAAAAGGAAGAGAACACCCATCAAATCTTCTGCGGCCCTAGACGAAGATGGCAGACCACTGGTCCAAAGGCAACTACCGGTCACTAGGCAGGGAGCAAGGGCCTCTGCAGCTAGGCAAGCCAGAGCAAAACTGGAATCGGCCACCGGCCCGGATGGAGGTGGTGGCGACAACACCCGAGTTGGGGCACTGGTGGATAAGTGAGGTGCCTTCGCTAACTTCACCAAAGGAGATGCAGCTAAGTGGTTCTCGTAGTCAAATCTTAGGAGGTATTTTTGGTCTGGTCATCTTTGTTTGAAGACATTTGTTAATAGAGGTCTTTTTTCCTTAGTTTTTTAACTATTCACAACTTACATAGTAGTTATGCCTCGAAGCAAAGTCTATTTTTCTGCAGCTTGGAATGTAATGCCTTGGATGACCAATATGTAGCCTCTTTTTCTAAATGAATACAATATCTATAATTACTGATAAAAAAAAAACATATTTTATAAGTCAATAAAATAGCTTGAAATTGGTATCTTGTTTATAGATAGATAAACATATTTGCTAGCTAAAATAAAATTTGTTTAGAACTAGCATTTGTTTTAAACAATCTTAAGTTTAGAATAAAAAATATAATAAATTAAATAGCTTTATAGCAATTTTGGAGTATAACAATAATGCAGACAATCGTAAGGACTCTCAATGAAAAAAGGAAGGGAAGGGAGGAAAGGGCTTCTTCTACAAAGAAGTGAGTAAAAATAGAATTCAAGCAAAGAGAAGATAATATAAGAGGAAGATTTATTAGGAGATGGAGTGAAAAAAAGGGATGGCTTATGGGCCCCTGATAGGTATATGCTAAATTTTAGAGAAGTTTTGAGAATGATCACCAATGGCAGGCTATGAATTCTTGAACTCAGAGATCTAAGGTGTGGAGAAGCAATGGTGAAAGGAGAGAGACTCAAAATCTTGCAAAAGCATAAACCAAAACAAATCCCATAAGTAACAAGATATGCCTTTTCGTATGAAAGGTGTTAAAGAATTCCCACCTTATTTTTGGTGGGAATTTTTTCTCAAAATCTAACCAAAGAAGAGGGACTATGAGTCATCCGACTATCATTCCTCAAATAAGATCTATGATGCAAATGTTGCTTCATCAAGAATTCATGAAAGGGAAAGATAAATAAATTGATCGATATCAAAGAAGAACTCTTTGAATTTTTTGTGTGAAATTTGCAAAAATATGCTTTATTCACATAAGTGGCCAACTTTTGGTGTACAAGATAGCTAATGCAAGTTTAGATCTATTAGAATCGAGGGATAGATAAAGAACAAACAACTAGAAAAATATTTTTCCAAGTGAACGGATCAATGGATCATATAACAACTAGAAAAATATAGTAGATAATAATGGATCATACAACAAAGAATAGGAACTAATCTTCAACTCTACCTACTTTGTAATAACCCAAACCTTGATTTGGATTTTCCTATTCAATCTTCATTCCAAATAGTAGATGTCAAAAATCCTTTCTAAAATTGGCAACTCTCTTGGTGAATTCAATATGGTGAATTCAAATGTATTAGAAGGTAATGCTAGTATTTGTGCACCTACTTGTATCTATTCAAAATGACCCCAAAAGTAATAAAATTGAGATCAAGGTCTATAATGGGGTGATAATTGATAAATTTGGAAGGCCCTCTCAAAAAAACATTATCAAGATAAGGAGGCTTCAAAAGAGGAGATAATAGGGGGGAATCTAGCTAACGAAAATGAATCATATGTAGGAATGAGTTATAGCCCAAGAGTTACGCAACTATCATTAAAATTCTACAGGTCCTAAGAATATCAAGCAACTTCATAACCTCTGAGGTAAGCTTTAATCCATAAGAAGATTTTACTGTATAATTGGTCAAAAAAAGTGTCAACTATTCTCCCATTTGCTTAAAAGAATTGTGCCTTTAAATAGGTGAATCGTGCCAAAAAAACATTCAAAAAAATCAAAGAATATCTTGCCTCATGGGACCTATCCTAAACAAACCCTTACATCTTAACATGTTAATTATGGTATTCACCTTGGGAACACTCTTTCCAAAAAATGGTACAATATAGTTCTTGATAATGACATGTTTTATGAATCAAATATTGATGCCTTAGTGAGATATGAGCTTGACTATCATCGTGGAATGGTCATGACTAATTGTCATCTTTAGATTCTAGCAGCATTCACAGTACACAACGAGTGATAAAATAAAAGATCACATCCAAGATTGATCCATCAAGTGTAATACCTACACCTTAGTCTGCCTTTCTGTTTCAGTTTCCAAACTCTTTTAGGCTCTTTCATGTTTGCATTGGTCATTTCAATTGATTTTAAGGATATTCATGTTTTACCTTTCATTATATTACTGGTTCATTGTTTAGTTATATTATATATTCTATTTACATGTGATTTATGGTTATTTCAGGATGGTTACGTATATGTTACGATGTCATTTTGATTATGGCTTTCTAACAATACTGACCCTATATCTATATGCACATGGACCGTTGTTGTGTTTTACATTATTGTTTGTTGTGTTTGGTATGGTATGGGACAGAGTCGTAGTTACTTGCTTCGACAAGATCCACACGATAAACTGGTCTCAACCGTTGTTTTTAATATTATATGTATGCATATGTTCGTCTTTGTGATGACTAATTTGCAGGTACCAGGTTACGTCTTCCCTCAATTGATAGGAGTGAGCGTGCCCTATCACAATATCTCAATGGTAAGAGAGGGGAGATAATATTCAAGCCTAAATCCCTACCCTAAACCCTTATTTTGTCCTAGAAACGGACAAGAATCTGACTGACTACCTTGTCTGAATCCGTCAAGTGGCATGGATTTGTGAGCCTTTTTGTTTGTGCTTGTGTGTCTGTTTCAGTTGTTTCTCTATTTTAGTTGTTTTTCCGATTAGATGGGTTTCAGTTGATTTAATCATGCTTTTGACTTGTTTTATTTAATGATTAATTATGGTAAATATTAATGTTAATAATTATGCCTTTATTAAGGTTAAAACATTGATATATTAAATATATGGTTATGTAATAAATAAATATTAATTAAATGCCTATATTTAATTAATTGATTTAATTATTAAGTCTTGATTTAAATAATTGAGATTTAATAAATATTAAATCCAATAATGTCAATTAATTGTGCAAGTTGAATCATTGAATATTACATTAAGTTGCATGATTAATTGATTTATTTAATTGAAATATTCTCATGCATTTTTTAATCACGACTTTGTTTTTATATTATAAAGTTGAGTTGTGCATTGCTTTAAGTGAATTGAAAATAAAGCATCTCTTTTAATTTTAACTAATAACTAATATCCCTTTATGGTTTCACTTTTTGAAAACTTAATTGCCTGGTTTTGTATATCTTTGGATTGAAAGCCATTTTGGAGGTTGTTCAACCAAGGAGAAGGAGAAATTAGGTGATTGGAGATTTGTTGAAAGTTTAGGATCATTTTGGAACATATTGGATTTGTGAATTGTTTTGGGTTAGAATTGGATCTTCTCATTAGTTACTAAGGTAGGATCTTGATCTTGTTAATTCTAGCTTCCAGATCCTTGTCTTCTATGCGAATGCTATGATCTTGTGCTTGAATCTTCCTTGTTTGCTATCATGTGTTTATTTTTCTTAAAATTGGAAGATAAGGTTATTGGATCAATTATGTGGTTTTCTCTTCTTGATTGCATGTCATATATGTGTTTTGGGCTTAAGGGTTTCATTAAATGACTTTGGTTGTAATTTGGGCATCAGGGTTTTCAATTGGAATGATTTAGTTTTTCAAAATTACCCTTAGGGTTTCAGATCTGGTCTTCTTTTATGAGAAATTTTTTATTGTTGCAAAAATTGAATTGTAGCCCTCAGATCTGTAAATTCCTTACCTTGGAAAGTAGAAATTTCACCTTTACCAGGTTCTTGTCCAAATCCTAGATCCAAATCTGCATGGAAACATAACAATAAGGTTAAATTGCATGCAAGGTTTTCATTTGAAAATTAATATTAAATGCTTGTCATATCCTTATTTAAACCAATTGCATGGTATTAGTTAAGTCCTTAATTGTTCCATTGATATTATTTGTTCTTATGCCTTTAATATAGATATAATTTATATATTTATTAAAGGATCATATTTGTGTTCATATCCCTTTAGTTTTGAAAGTAAAAATTAAATTTGTATAGTTGTTGGAAAATAATTACAGACTGGTTTTTTTCCACCAGAAAAATAAAAAATAAATTATAAAAGAAATCAATAAAAATATATATATAATCAATTTAAAAAAAAAAAAATTGCTTTATAAAAATGTGTTAAATGATTTTAAAAAAAAATTAAAATGTTTTGGGAAGGAGGGGGGGGGGGGGGGGGGGGGGAANTTTAACCCCACCCCACTCCACTCCCCGTGGAGCCTGCGGCCCGTGGCATGCTAGGCACGACAGGCTTGCTGCTGACCACAGCAGCCCGCGACTCCTTCCTTAAAGGAAGGTAGCGTGCGGGGGGGTGCAGGGCCTAACCCGCCCCCATTATATTAATTTTAATTTTTAGTTTTATTTAATCTAAACTTTTTTAAAAATTTATTTTATTTTAATGAATTAAAATTGTTGTGATTAAAGTTTTTTTATTATTAAAAGTTTTGTTATGTTAGATATTATTATTAATATTAATTTTTTTTTAATATTAGTTTATTATTAATATTAATGATATTTGTTATTGTTAATATTTAACAATTTATATTATTATTATTATTATTATTATTATTATTATTATTTTTTAATTAATAATAGTTATTAATTAAGAATAGCAATTAATATGTAATATTGTCATTAATATTGACTTTAGATTAGTATTTATAATGAAGGAATTTGTTTAATCAAAGTCGTGGATTTGAAATGATAATGTTAATTAAGTGAATAGAGTTATCTGAGTTATGTAAACATGTTCTTTTTGGAATGATCTCTGTTGTAAACATTAATTTGAACGCTTTTATAAGCTTATAGATGTTTTCAATAACTTTGATTCATAGTTATGCCTTGAATTCTTTCATGTATACTCTCTTAACCAACTGTGACTTTTATGATGATATATGTATGTCATTGCATTCTTTGTGGATTATTTGTTGTTGTATCTGGGAACTACATTGACTTTTAGGTCATGAAACTAGAGGTTTTGAGGTTTATGTTTCTTTATGGTGTCTTGCATGTTTTCAGTGCATGTTCCATATGATGTCAATTTTGGTCTCGATCTTCTTACCCAACCTCGTTTGTCTAAACTTATCTTATGTGATCACTGTGAGAGTATTTTAAGTGGTTTTGGTTAATTGAGAACCAATAGTTCTTATATGGGCAAGAACTAGTGTCGAGAGTTATGTATTATCATTTTGATGTTGTTTATGAAGTTTCTGAGAGTGTATATATGTATGATTGTTCATGTTACTTTGTAAGGAACTAGATTTGGTTTTCATACTTGTGTATTTGAGATCAATGTGGGATATGTGTGCTAGGGTAGGTTATCTAGCTGTGTAGTAGGGAGTGACTTGCAATAAGCGTTGGGGCCCGCAAGTGGCTGCCAGGATCACTTATTGTAAGTAATCTTAACAAGTGATAACATAGTGATTAAATTGGGGTTTTAAAATGAAATAATAGGATATGTTTCCTCACCCATGCTTGAGCACTATTATAGGCTAAGATGGAGGATGAGATGATGATTTCTGCCTTGAGGGGTGTGTGTCTAGCATAGTTAGTGACTTCGTTTGTTTGAGAGGTCATTGATACCATGTATGGTCACTTGAGTGTCAGGGTCCAGAGAGACTACCAGGATAAAACTTAAGGGTTAGATGTACATGATGACACCTTACTATATGCATCTTAGGGTACCCTACATGTGTTGGTTGCCTCTGGTATTGTGCAAATTCCTTATTGTGATCCAAAGAGCTTCTAGGATATTCCTATGCTTTTATGTATGATGTCTTGTATACCTTTGATGTTACTTTGTTGTTGTGTACCCATGTGAGTGGGCCTGATATTATCTCCTTAGCACGGTGGGAGTGAACCTTTGGTTCCATGAGGTTGGGTGATAGTGATTCTTATTACCATTGAGATCTGACGTTCTTCTTCATACTTGGATGATCCTTGTTGCAGTTCTATCTTCTTATTCTTCTAGAGACTTGTTCAGTTTCATGAGTTGTATACTTGTACCATATATGTATATCGGTTGACATCCATTCAAAGGATTATTGTATTGTTATGTATTATACCCTGCAACTTGTGCAGTGGATGCTAATTATTTTATATACCTTGGGTGTCAGTTGTATATGTGGTCTTATTATATGAGATGTATATTATTGGGATTCAGTTGATGTATCCTTATGTCAGTTATTTTAGTTGTTCTTCGTAGATTAGTTTGCTTAAGTAATTATATGTCAAGGAACCCTCGAGATTTGTAACCATTGTTGAGTTATATTAATGTGTATGTCTTTTATCTCGTTGTGTTGCTTCCGCATTGTTATCATTATTGTTTGTAAACATTAAAAAATAAATTATATGGTTAACTTAGTTGCATGTTTAGGTTAGTTCTCATGGGTTCCCTAGTGGGGCATTACATCAAGTATATATCATCCAAGCCTTCCCTCATAAGACATTTGACTAAGTGAGCCACATTATTAAGTGAGTCCAATCTTGAATGTGTTGATAAAAAGTTAATTAAGATACATGCACAATAAATCAATTGGCTGAAACACCTCTCGCAAACAAACATTCACAGATTGTGGAATTTCTTAATAAGTACATATTCATTTTGGATAGATCACACATGTAGAAACTATATTAATTTGTTTCTTATAATAATCATGGATTTGACATGGTAATATTGCTTGTCACTCCACAAGGATATATCATATCAAAAGCCTTCAATTGTGTCCTATATGAACTAAAAATATTATAAAAATTTGTGCCTTATTCGTGAGACTTAAAACAGTAGTTAAGTGGAACATCCAAGTTCACAAGATTCCTAACTCCAAATAGGTTAATAGTAATTTCAAACTAAGGATTAAAAATCAAACCCTTACAAACAAATGGTTGGTTGTTTTGAGAAGTAATTTACACACATCAAATTTGAACGATTACCCTACCTTAATAATAGAACAATTAATGCCATGGCCACCACAAGGTCACTTCTAGATATGCGACAAGATAATGAACCCTATAATTCATGTTAGAACACTAGTGATTCTTGCATACAATGCCCTGAACTTTGAACTTGTGTGTGAACTTGTTGGTCCTAATCCTCCTTGGTACCACAACATTTACACCTATCTCCACAATTAAACCTTTTTACCTAACTCTCACATAACCAACATAAAAAAATTCCTTGAATGTTCACCATATTTTACTTTCTTTGGTGAAATCGTTTATGAAAGGAGTTTTGACTTGATTCTATCATACTGTAATGCCTAAACTAAGAATGGGTTATTCTTTCACTCAAAGAAGTCCATGATATTATCTATTACTCCCACAATATTGGCAAGGTCCTAGAGCTCTTAATAACAAGTTATCATTGGCCTACTATGGAGCATAATATGTTTTAGTAATTTAAGTGGTGGATCTCTTGTCAACAATATATAGATCTAATTCATGCACCATCACAATATTTACAGCTTTTTACTACTCTACTATTTTCCCAATTGGGACTCATTCTCATTGAAAAGTTTCACCCCTCTTCATCCAATGGACGTAAGTTTATCATCACTGCCATTGAGTATTTTAATAAGTGGATCAAACTATGCCCCTCACCCTGTGATGTCAAGGAATATGGTTCACCAGTCCAAATATACAAACTAGGAATCAAATCACATTCACATCAACATACATTAAAGAATAACTCAATTGGCTCAACTTCAAACATCGGGAAGAGTTAGGCACAAATGGGAGAGAATGAAATTACTCTTTGTTCTATATTTTATATGATTGGGAAAGATAGAGAAAGATCTAGGTATAAATATATATATTTGATAATAATCAACATAAACAGTAAGCTACATAATAGATATACAAACTTTGAGAATAAATCTATAAATGGGAATAAAAAAGGAACCTAAAAATGCAAGACTATTTGGATAGATAACCTCATCCTGAATGTGTTTGATGCAAACATTGAAAATGTATTATAAATTAAGATGTTGCATTGATCATCTCCATTAAATTTTGTTGAAAAAAATATTTGGCTATATGGTGTAGCCACAACGTCCAAGGTTTTCTACTCCTTCAAAACTTGAATCTCTTCATTTCAATGTTTTTTTTTTTTTTAAAAAAATTTGTAATCCTTATCTCGCATACTTGAAGTCCTACACACAAAAAGAGATAAAATGGCGTTGGGTTGCATAGAGACTTTCCTAAAAGTCAAACCCCGTGTAGGAATTAACCTAAGACACTGGAATAATGATGTCTAGAAAAGAGAGCTTACCTCTAGAGCATAAATGCTAAATTTGAACTAAAATGTTGAATTAACAATGCTATAGCTTTTCTATGAATTCTCATGGCCTTGAAGTCTTCATGATAATTTTATGTTGCTAGGAGGAAGCTCATGCATGTCTTCACTTATTAAATTAAACATATAAACTTGATCATGGATACCATATTGAAAGCTTAAATCCTTCAATACTAGACCTCCTCCTTTGTTGCTTTGAAAATGACTAATACTTGCTCAATTAGATGATGGTAGAAGGGAATTCATTGATGAGTGACATCACATGTGATGATTTAGGCTTTATTTTATACCTAACCTCATGAAACATGATGATAATTTTGAAAACAATCAACATTGAAATAATTTTACCTCTCACTATTTTTTTACAACTAAAGGATTCATATTTGCGCCCCTTTTGGCTAGACTGTGCCATCTAGTGCCATAATCCTAGGGACTAGGGCACTAGGCATCTTAGTCTATGAGAACTAGGGTGCCAAATTCCCTAGTTGAGTCCTTATGTGTTGGAAATTGGTGGGTCTATAAAATGTGTTGAAATTCCAAAATCAACTATTGTTTGAATATAATGAGTCAAATTTGGGGACCACATGGAAAGAAAAGCACAAAATTTGGCCCTAAATGAGCATGAAATTCTACAAGGACACAATTTACAACACTAGACACCTATAACATAAACTAATAATGTCCAAATTCATCTTCCATTACGTCATCTTTCAATATGACATATGCATTGCACAAATGATAAATCCTTTGATATCTATGGTGTTCATACCATACGTGAGCATTTCAACATCCAACATTGTTGTTCCACCCCATTATAGTCCAAAGTAATGTTCAAGTAGAGGAATCTAGTAAAAATTTACTCAAAATACTCAAAAAGTTTGTTAATTATGTTAGTCATGAATGACACCTCCAATATAATCCCATGCTAAGGTCCTATAACACTAGTATCCACACACCCACTAGTATGAATCTAAATGCTCTAGTCTTCAGTTCTAAAGTCATCTTGTCAATTAAGATCAATCTACCATTTTTATGCACCTCTTTATACAATTTAGGGATGGATACAAGATTTTTGATAATATCCAAGTTCATCCTCCATTACATAATCTTTCAAAATGACATCCTTGCCACACATAATAATAAATCCTTTAATATCCATGATATTTATACCCCGTGTGAGCATTTATACATCCAACATTATTGGTGTATCAGGCTAATTACCCTGAAAGTAATGCTTAATTAGAGGCATACGATGGAAAATTACACAGAGTATCCAAAAATATTGTTAACAATGTTAGTCATGATTAACACCTCTAACCTAATCCTATACTATGGTCCTACTACACTAGTATATGCACATTTTCTAGTATACATCTATACTCTCTAGTCTTCAGTTATAAAACTATATTGTCAATCAATATCAAACTACTATTATTACACATTTATTTATGTAAACTTTAGCAACGATGAGGGATATAATATTGCACAACTACATGAGCTTGAATATTACTTGACGAGATGATAACTCGAAATAATAATTGCTCACTTAGGGATCTATAATAACTGAGTATGCATTTGACAAATGGGATGAAGATGAGATATATCACCAATAAATATTCAATATCACTATTAGTTTCTCCCTCATTAATTATAATTTTTGTGTTTTCTTAGCATTGCTAATATCTCCCACCATTAAAGCTCAAACACAACCTTTGGGTGAGAATCACACCTTCAACAAATAAAGTTTTCATCCATTTGAATATTATATATTTAGGGTTTTTGTCCTTAGGTATTTGTGCTTGAATGTTAATATATAGAGCAACATTATATTAGGGTTTAAAATATATTCATAATTCTTCTTCTATTTTAACTATAAATCCTTACTAACTATAGAAAGAATGTTGAAACCTACATTAAAGAATGTTAAAACCAAAACATGAATCAAATAGAAAATGAAAGATAGCTTTTAAGATATTTTTGTATCAAGCAGGTAAAAAATATTTATAGAGCATTGCTACTATATGAATATATAATTTAAATACAATAACTATAATAAAATTAAGAAAAATGATTAACTGGCTGTAATAATAAATTATAAATGTCCTACTTAATTTGTAACAATGATATAATAACTCAAAATTGCAAATGCTCGCCCAAGGATCTATAATAACTCATTATGCCTTTGATACATGGGATGAAGATGAGATGTATTTCTAATAAATATCAAATATCACTACTATTTTATGCCTCATCCATTACAATTTTTGTATTTACTTAATATTTCTATCATCATCCGCCATTAAAGCTCGAACACAATCTTTGGGTGATAATCACTCCTTGAGCCAATAAATCTCTCATCCTTTTGAATGTGATGTATATAGGATTTCAAACAACATTAGATTAGGGTTTAAAATATTTTCACATTCCTTCTTCTATTTAAATAACTACAAATCCTTAATAACTATAGAAATAATGTTGAAGCCTACATCAAATGCTAATATATCCTTATTGGCGGGCAACAAAGAACACTCATGCCCAGTAGATATTATTTTCCCCCTGATTCACAATTTAAATCATGTCATGTGTGCTTGGCTATACTCGAAAAGAATGAGTAAAATATTCTCAGAGCATATATTATCCTCTACAATAATGGTGAAATATCTTGTAGGTTTGAACCCCAATTACCTTGTAGCCACAATCACCTTTTTATTTGGATCATTGGATGTACATGTGGATCCATGTCTTGATATTAAATTATATTTTCTAGGTAGGAGAAAATACTTTTTACAACTTGTCATGTTAGGTATAAGAATTAATGTTTAGAAATTTCAAGAGATAGTTGATATGGACAATGCAAATAAGTGAAAGTTTTAGAGTTTGTGGATCAAAGATACCTCATGATGCATACCACTAATTAGTGATCAAAGTATGGGTAGGAGGCATATTCACAAGGTCAAGTCTAAAAGTTTGACATAGAAAAAGAAATGAGTGGGAGAAATATGCTAGGATGGTGAAGTCTATAAGTTTGGTAGTGACCAAGGAAAGGTCAAACTTGGACATGAAGGCATATCAAAATTGTGAAGTCTAAAAGTATATCAAGGATTAAGGAAATGATAAAATTGGATGGGAAGACATGCCTAAACAAGGAGCTCAGAACCTCCAATGGATAACAAATACTTAGAATGTTGGATGTGTCTTCTTGCTCATTGACTTCAAGAACCTTAAATTGAGTTGTGCCAAAAGACATATTGGGATGATGAAGTCTGGAAGTGTATAGTCAAAAAATGGAAGCACTTCCATTTTAGACTTGTTTAGCCTTCCAAGTAAGTGGTTTGGGGTCATAAAAAGTGCTTTGAATGGGTTCCTGATCTTGACATGGCTTCCCCCCTGTTCTGTCCCTCTTTCCACTCCTGTTTATCCTGATTTCTGCATTCTGAACTGTAGACTGGTGATTCTAGGCTTCAGGGTCAGGGTTGACCTTTCAGGTCTATGTTGACCTTGACCCTGACCTAGGTCAAGGTTGACCTTGACATTGACCTAGGGTTCAGATCCTGGGGTCTCATAGTTTTGGATGTCGGTCTTTGCAAAAAGTATTTTCCCTCTTCCGGGTCGACTGTTTCGGGTTTTGAAGTGTCGATTCCTAAATTATATTTAATATAGGTCATCTCCTAGTGGTAAAGGCTTTAATGGAAATTTAATTCTCCTATGTCAGCCTCCTTAGAAGATTGTGCCCTAATTTCATATAAAAGGGAGCCTTCTCCTCTCATTTTCTCTAACCATCATCAAGCGAACGAAGTCTTCTAATCAAGCATTCTCA
>MU223510.1:1052858-1070083 GCA_018584345.1 Thuja plicata
CAAAAACAAACTAAGGATAAGCGACCTAGGGAACTTTTAATTACCTTTGATGATTCTAAAACAATTAAAGCTCCCGATGGTCCCCTTTATATCTATGCTAGGATTGCTAAGATACCTACTCGTGGTTATCTAGTTGATCCCACATCTTTAATAAATGTCATTACTGAGGAAAATATTTTTATGAAAGGCTTACATCATGATTTTTATGATTCATCTAATGCATGGATCCAAACTTGTAATGGATTTCTTTATCCTGCACTTGGTTCTATTAACTTACCTGTTGAACTTTGTGGTAAAGTTATAGATACTACCTTCATTATTATTCCTACTTCTAATCAATTTCAAATCAAATTTGGTTTACCTTGGATAACCGCTATGCATGCTATTGCTTCTCCCATTCATAAATGTCTTAAGTTCATTCATAATGGAGAAGTCAAAAAAATTAATCATAGTTTGTTTCAACCTTCTAGGCCTAGAGATTGTGCTACTCTCAATTTTCTTTGGCCTTCATTACCTAATTCATGTCCTTCTCACCCTGATCATCTCTTTCACTCCTATCAAGCTTACAAACATCGCAAAATTGTTGAGTTAAGTATGCCTCAGATTGATTCCAACCGTGGTCTTTTGCCTACTCCTGCAATACCTCCTTTATCCATTGCTACTAATAAAATTGATCAAACTCCTACTCTTCCATTAAAACCTATTGATAATCCTCCTACATAACCTGTGAAGGAACCTATTGTCATTCCTCCTAGTTTTCAGCATGTGCCAAATAAAGTTAAACGTAACAAATCTGCTAATGAACATTGTAAGAAGCGTAGAGCTAATGCTAGAGCCCGTGCTTCTATGATTCGAAACTCATTACCTACCTTCAATCAACCTATGCCTGATGCATTGGATGTTAATATTCATGATGTCAATATGAATGAGTATGATGATCCTATTCACATCTTGGATCCTATTTCAATCAACCTTGATGAGGAGGACACTCTCGATGATCCTATTGATCTTAGCGATGAATATGAGACCGTTGATCTTGATAATTTTTTACCTCATATGCTTTCAACTCAATTAACAATTACACCTAGTAATGAGCATTGTGATTCTCAAGAGGATCCTTTTTTGGAACTGGCTATTATTCCTACTATATTGGATATAGTCCCTCTTGCGAGTTACCCACCTACCCTAAATAACATAAACCAAGATGGGGAGGGTTGACAACGTGCTTGATCGGCTCATCCTTTATGGTAGCCCTTTTTGTGTTTGTATGTTGTATTGTGCTTCCCTCGTAGTGTATTTTCCTAAATTTTTGTTAGATTCTTTTATACGACCCTTGTTACTCTGTTGGTGCAAGATGATAAAGGAATCAAAATTGTTGTTCAATTCCTCTATATGTATCTACATTCTTCTATATGTTGTTTCATGTTATGTTGTACTTGTGCTATTTTTTGTAATTGTTTTCCTTGTACAATCTACTTGGATCTACGACATGATAGCACTAATTCTTTTTGGTCTCCATATTGTGGTCCGAAAAGATTCCTCTTCGTAATTCTTACATTTCTTTCCTCCTTTGTGATTGTAATTCTACTTTCTCTGGGGAATGATGTCAATTCATTTGCTATAATATTATATACATTTTATCTTATGATCATACTGACCCCACACTAGGTAGATCCCTCTTGTGTTCTTATGTATGTTTATGTTTTATTTCCCTTGATTTTTCTTCCTTTGGGGGCATCTCATAGTGGAAACGTAATCCGTAGAGTTGTTGATGTTTCCGTTAAAACCATTGCTCCTGTTAAAGTGTTAGCAATGACTTTAACGTGGGGGCATACACTCTACTCACTTTTTTCACACACACACACGTTAAAAATAGTTTTCAAGATTTAAAACTTTTCCCTTTATGGATTAAAAGAAACTAATCCTTAAAGCATGGTCATTTTTACTTTTTAAAGGATCTCTTGATCCCTCCAGTTTAAATTTACACGAATCTCTTAATCCCGCCAGTTTTCAATTTACAATGTTTTGATCCCTTTAAGAATGGATCTCCCTGATGGGTTGACTAGTGAGTAGCCACATTCACTAGGCAGTTCAAATCCATCTTTCCAATTACACTTTTTGTGTGGTTCACAATGAGACATAAGTTCTCATTGGGTGAGATAATCACACCCTCTTTTTCTCTCTCCTTAACTAAGTGATGTCTCTCTTATCATGATCTTAGGGTGGATAAAGACTTAAGTCCCTTGGGGGCTTGAGGGTCTCTCTATCCCTTTTTGTTCCAATAAGATTGTTTTTTCTGTATATTCTCCTTTACCAAGAGTTTGTGTTGAGCTCATACGCTTGCTAAAGTGGGGGCTAAATGTATCGTCGGAAAATGGAAGCACTTCCATTTTAGACTTGTTTAGCCTTTCAAGTAAGTGGTTTGGGGTCATGAAAAGTGCCTTGAATGGGTTCCTGATCTTGACATGGCTTCCCCCCTGTTCTGTCCCTCTTTCCACTCATGTTTAGCCTGATTTCTGCATTCTGAACTGCAGACTGGTGATTCTAGGCTTCAGGGTTTGGGTCGACCTTTCAGGTCTATGTCAACCTCGACCCTGACCTAGGTTAGGTTTGACCTCAACCCTGACCTAGGTCAAGGTTGACCTTGACCTTGACCCAGGGTTCAGATCCCGGGGTCTCATAGTTTTGGATATCGGTCTTTGCAAAAAGTATTTTCCCGCTTTCGGGTCGGCTATTTCGGGTTCTGAAGTGTCAATTCATAAATTATATTTAATATAGGTCCTCTCATAGGGGTAAAGGCTTTAATGGAAATTTAATTCTCCCATGTCAGCCTCCTTAGAAGATTATGCCCTAATTTCATATAAAAGGGAGCCTTCTCCTCTCATTTTCTCTAACCGTCATCAAGCGAACGAAGTCTTCTAATCAAGCATTCTCAAACTATCTTCAAGAGCAATACAAGCAAGCTAAGGAGTAAGATTTCAAGCAAGAATTCATCTATTCAAGCATCCATTTTCATGAAGGAGATCCATTGAAGGCCATTGAAGGATTCAAGCTACATAGTGCCCTTTTGGTGATCTCTCCATCCACCTTCTTCCAAGCCTATTTCAAATTCAAGAACCCATTCAAGACTTGGTGTTGGAGATCTAAAAGCAAGAGATTGAAGACATCCTACCTTTCTACATTCCACATTTTGAAGCATACTTTTGGATCCAAGGATTCGAATCCGCCACAAGGACTTTTACAAGCAAGGTGAATTTAAGCATTTACTTTGTCTATTTCTGTAATTTCAATTACATACATTTGAGGTTAATTCCAAAACTAGGGTTTGACCAAGGAAAACCCCTCCCCCACAACAAAAAATCCTCTTTTTCTTACAGGTACAGGTTCAAAACAATATATTTGAGACCAGATCTGGATACCCTTTTCAGCTTTCTTTCGGGCGGCGCGAACATATTCTCTGTCAGACCTGTGCAGGTCAAGTTTGACATTATTGGGTTAGGGTTGACATTTGTGGGTCAAGGTCAACCTTTTTCATAAGACAACATCAGAATAGAAAAATATTTCTAGGTTTTGTTCGTCTTTACGTTCTAGTGCGGGATCAATTGTCAGGGTTTCCAGAAACAGTCTACAAACCTCAGAAAATAGCATTCTTTGATCTGCAATATTTCAAGGTTAGTACATTTCTCCTATTTATTCAATTACTATCATATATAATTTCTATACATATAATTAACATAATTTAAGATTCCTTCTTGTTATTCTCCTTTCTGAATAGTTGATTCATTTGTGCATTAACCCTTCTTTTGGGTTGATCAACTTGGATCTTCCATTTGTGCATTTGGGAATAAAAGAGGAACATCTTATCTTCTCCCTAATCACAATTACAATACACAATCAATTAAATTCAAGTAAATATGAAGTAGGGTTAAGGAAATCAATAAACTCTAAGCAAATCAAACAACAATTATCAAATAATCTCTAAACACCCTATTTTGTATATTATAGGAAGTATAGTGAGGACCAAGAAAAGCCCATGCTTGAATGGGAAGGCATGACTAGATAAGGAACTCTGAATATCCAACAACTAAAAAATACTTAGAAGGTTGGGCACACCTTTTAACTTATAGACTTTGCCATCTTTAATTTAATTTAGTGATAAAGAAGAAGAATAACACATTTATAAAAAAATTAGACTAGAGGAGCTACAAGAAATAAGAAATGAGAATTTTGGTCCATAACACAAAATAAAAAATAGAAATGAACATTTTGATCCACAATCGTTAATAAAAATAAATATCAATTAATATTTAGCCAATAGGATATTTTCACAGCCCCACAAAAACATAAAAAATGAAAGTTTTAATTTTGGAAAGGCTAGAAATGATGGTGGTCTTGTAGAAGAAGAGACCCCTAAATTGGGGGTCTCAAGGGCACATATTTAGTAGATTGAAAGATGAAGATTTTTAGTAGGAGTGTGATGTTTACATTTTGTTCTTGAAACCCACCATAGGATATTTCATGGAAAAAAATTGTTGATCTTCAGTCCATTTTCTAGTACGAGCTGCGAGTCCACCATCAACATCAACATCATCTCTGCATTCGTAAAAAGAAAATAAAATCAATTTTCAACTGGGAGGAGTTTTTTTTTCTAAAATAGGGTATGAGAAGAATAAAGATATTGCACAGTTAGCAATATCTAGCAACATTTCTTGCCCAAATAGTGTAGTTATGAATTGTGTTCGTCTAATGTAATAATTGATACCAAATTTGTAATTATTTTAATGGTTGTATCTTTTAACTATTGAAATCTGTAATTTTTAAATTTCTTTAGTTGAATTTAACTTTTAAAATTAAATACATTTGTATCACCATTTCTTTGTTTTTCTTCCATAGTTTTATTTGAGTTTATTTCATTGGTAATTTTACATTTCCCTTATTTTTACTACCACTAATTTGTCGTTGTTGTAAAATATTTCCTTTTTTTGCTTAGATATATAACGTGAGGTTATCTATGATAATATATCCAACTCATAAATGATTCAAGGTCAGGTAATCACTTTAACTATGTTTATTATGTTTAATTACGCCGAAGGAGTTTCATATATGAAATGGACTACCAATTTTTTGTCATCAACGATACAAACTCTTCTAATTGTTGGGATTAATGGGAAGTATGTACTGAGAGGGGAGGGGTGAATCAATACCTCTAAAACTGTTATATCCTTTTATCAATTAACCTTTGTAATCAATTATATATCCATTCAATCCGATTTATACTATTTTGATGTGAGTTATATCAATTCATAACATTAACATACATGTGAACATTCATAAAAAAAACATTCGTGAAAGTAATTTGACACATAACACAAGATATGATATCGCAGAAAACTCCTGTAAGGAAGTAAAAACTGCAGTGGGGGATGGCACCCACAAAATCTTCACTATCTGCAGAATGGAAGGGGCCAATTAAGGCTTACAATTTGATCACTTTTGATGATCTACCTTGTTAAGAGTATTGATAGAGACCTGCTAAAGGCTACTCTGTTAAGAGCTTTAGCAACACTGTTGAGTGTGCACTCGGTTAAGAGATTTGTTGTTGGATGGTTAAATCCACCTTCCTTGAAAGGATTTTTACACTTTGATCCACTTGTTAGAATGATATCAAATTAAAAATTGACCTGGTAAATGTAATCTCCTATTGCTGATATAGATCCAATTTAGTTTACATGAAAAAGATTATCACCTAATTGTGATTGAATAATACCTCTGATTCTCGGTATCCTTTGTTGCAAATTCACCTTTTGCTATTCTTGCTCTTGAAAATTTCAATCTGATCCATAGATGTTCTCGTTGGCTTCATTCATGCTCTCTTTCATATTTGCACACACAATAATGAATGATTGCATCATCTATTTATAGATGGATTGACTTCATCAAGTTTCGAGAAAAACAATGTTAACTCAAAGATCAGGTTTACAACTTGTACCTAGATCTCCTAGTCTACGTGTTTTAAATCAGTTAGACTGATTAAAGAACTTACATTCATGTATCTTGTCCCTAAAGAAATGGATTTAAAACAAATAAATACCCTATAAATAGAATAAGCTTGCTTTATCTGATGTGGAAGTCAGATCCACTTTTTGCGGGCTGCAACTGACTTTCAATTTTTGTCTGTCGGTTATGCACTGACTATCCTTCAATTTTGTTATGTTGGTTTCTCTTTTAACTGTCTCGTCAGTCTGCACTGTATCCTTCATGTTAGGTTCCTCTTTATCCTTCTATTTTGCAATTTCAGTTTACACACTAAGTTGTGTTGTCAGTTCACTTTGTACTTAGCCATTTCGATGATCTCTTTCTATTTGATCTTCAGTTTTCTCTTGTCTTGTCTTTCAGTGTATGCTTGCCGAAAGTGTTGTTTTCATACAAATGACAAATTAATGTCATCAATCTCCCCCTTTGACATTAGTATCAAAAACTGATATGTGCAAAACACTAACAAAATGTTAAGTATATACAACATATATAATCCTTAGTCATTTAATAACTCCCCCTATGTATATGCCGGTATATCTGTATATATGATATCTTTCCTTCTACATATCATTTTCCCATATGAATATACATATACATATTTACCATTTTCCATTTGCCCATATGAATGAATGAATACATGTCATTTTCCCTTTTATTTTGTACTCATGTCATTTCCCCCCTTTTTTGATATTAAGGGAAAAGGTCTTTACCTTAGAGCTTATCAAAAATATGGGAGTGTGAAGAATTCACGTCTTCCATCATTTTCTCCCATTTTTCTTTGAGGTTCTTCAGAGCCATGTGGTTGAGTGTGATCTTTGAGTGCATGTCATAGATGTTGTCTGCTTCAGACATCTCGGGAGTTGCTATCAGTTGCCTTGCTGAACTGATATGTCATTGAAGCAGTGTAAGGTTTGGACGTAGAAGTTGAGCTTGGAGCTCGGTTACTTCTTTCCTAAAGTGTGTTTCTTCTTCCACAGTTCGTGCCTTAACCTTTTAATCTCAATGATCTTTTCATAATGCAATTTAACTGCATTGTCTCCATCAGTGTTTAAGCTATTTGCACTATTTGCTAGATCTGTATCTAGCTTTGCAATGTTGTCACTATTTTCTTTAGTGAACTTTTCTATTGTTCTCAATTTTTGAATCAAGGTTATAGCTTCAGTTATGATTGGGTCTAATTCAGTAATGAATTATGATAGCTTTACCTTGTTTACCGCCACTTCTTAGCTGATGTTTTCAATTAGCTTCTGTTGGTACTTCAACTCTACTCTCTCTTCAATTGCCTTCTCTGCATCTATATTTTGAGTTGTTATTGCATCGATGAGAGTTGCTAATTGATCTAGTATTGGCTTGTTCTAATCAATATCAACATTGGGTACAATCTGGTGCAAGATGTCCCTAGTTGTCTCCAGTACGATGGAGTCCCTATGTTGTTTCTTCAGCTTCTCCTGTAATGCCTTTCTTTGGCATATTTCTCCATATTCTTGTAATGCTTCAAAATCAAGTGTAGATGGGTCACACATTGGTATTTCTATAAGTTCATCCAAGGTGACTTCCAACTTGTTCTTCTTTGATTTCTTCTTCTTCTGTGAATCACTAGTATGTAAAACCATTGCCAATTTCTCGGCTTTCTCAGTTGTGCTAGATGAAGTGACTTGTTGTTCTTCTTTTTGCTGCTTGATGTCAATTTCATCTTGTCAGGTGTCTGTAGACGTCTCTACATTCACCTTCACATCATCAGTAGCATGTTTGTTAGTTTCCTCAGGAGTACCATCCCTAGGTTTGTCTCCTTCATCGGTATCCTTAGCTTCATCACTCTTTGATCCTGCATTCTTATCTATTGAATCTGCATCCTTTTATGTATCTCCTCCTATAACCTTATCACTGTTCGTTACATCTTGAGTAGCTCCAATGTCTTGTTGACCATCGGTGTTGTCTTTCTTTTCTTCTTCCCTTGCATCCTTGGGAGTTTCCTTTTCAGGTGACTTGCTTGATTCTTGCAAAATATTGATAGCTTGTATCAATATTGGCATGTTGCCTAGAATATTTACTTGTGCATTATCAATTGTTGTGTCCTGCTCATCAGTTTTGTCTTTTGAAATAGTGACATATTCATCTTTATTCACTTCCTCTGCTGGGTCATCAGTGATGTCAATGATGTTTGTATCCACAATGTTGTCATTTGTGGTGTCTGGCCATGATTCATCTACAAAATCTGCAGTCTTGTTGTCGGTTGTATCATCTTCTTCTTTGTATAACTCAATAGATGTGTCATCTTGAGTTGCCTTGTCAACATCTTGTTGTTGTAGGTCTTTGTCGAGGCTTTCCTCCTCAATAGGTCTATTCATAATTTTACACCATTTCTTGTGGCTGTCTTGCTCAAGCTCTATAAGCTTTCCTTCAAGAAATTTATATGCTCTCAGCTTCGGTGAGAACTCCTTTTTGTACTTCTCCATCATTTCATCTATTTCTACCTTCTTTGATTCAGGTGGCATGAGAGTAACAAGTACTCTTTCTCTTATTTATTTTTCATTCTTCAAGGAAAATTTCCACCTTGAGTATAGTATATCCAATAGTTCCCTTGGTACATGATTGCCTTCAAACTGAATTGGTACATATTTGAACTTGTACATTTTTTCTATGATGGCATCCTCTATTTTATTCTGATCTTATGGGTCTAATTTCAACCATCTTCTAATCTTTGAATCTGTAATAGATCCAAAATTTGCAATAGATTTACATATGTCATCAATAGATTCAGGAGCTTGTACCTTGATACTTTCTGCCTCTATAGCTTCATCCTGCTTGGTATCTTCAATATCCTCTTGAGTTCTGATGAACTTCCTTCCTCTTTTGTTTTTCCCTCTCTTCGGTGTGGCATCTTTCCTCTTGTATGTCCTAACCTTTCCTTTATTTAAAGGTGAAGGAGTAGAATCCTTTGATGTTTGGCTTCTATTCCTAGAAGTAGTTGTTTTTCCTTGGCTTCTTAGTTGGTGGAGGAGGTGGTGAATTTGAATCTATTTCCTCGTAGTCATCCTTTTCCTCTGTTTGACTGATAGATAACTATTCTTTGATTTCTTCCTCCTATTCAACTTCTTCATCCTGTTCAGTTTCTTCCTCGGTTGTCGATAGTATCTTCTTGATATTCTTCACCATCTTGTCCTTCTTTCTGACAATTTTCTTAACAACTAGGCCAAATTTTATTCTTGTCTTGGCCTCTTCATATGTTCCAAATTTGGGTTGTTTCTTATCCAATGGTTCATTGATCAAGGCATCAATTGCCTTAGTTGCAAGATCAATGTTTATTTCATACTCTAATGGTTGTAACCATGTTGTCCTCGTTACATCATTCTTGATATATGTATTGCCTGTATCAACCATGAAGCATATCTCATCTTTATACTTCTTAATGAGTTCTTCGGGGATTCTTACCCTCTTTTGCATTCGGTCTTTGAATACATTGAAGTATTCATCCATGACTATTTCAAATTTATCTCCCAGTGTGGCTATGTGCTCACTAATTTGCATGGTGACTGGTTTGGTGTTGTCCCATTTTACATCTCCTACCGATGGGAATGTTACTTGAAAATAGAAGAAGATACACATTATGAGTGAGCCAAACTTACATGTGTTTGACTTCGCATTCCTGATAGTCTTTAGATTGTCTTTTAACTGATTTAGGAGTAGTTCGGATAAGTATAATTGTGTTCCCTTCTTGACAATTTTGTAGGCTGTGTCTACTGCACCTGATGCTATGTTGTTCAACATGCTTGCTTGGAATAATTTATAGCCTAGAACACATGCACCAAATTTTATCTCATCATTGGTTATTGTGGTAGCTTTTAGTCCTTTGCCATCCCATTTGGCTCTTATCATCTCCTTGGTCTTGACCTTAGGTGGATGCTTTAGTGCCTTTACTTTCTCGGTTATGGGGTAACCGGTGATCACATGGATGACATCTTGGGTTATCACCTTCATTTCATCCAACCATAGCTTATTGTTATGCATTTGACTTAGCACTAACCGAATCCATCCAATTTTGAAAACCTTCAGGAACATTAGGGCATTGGTGAGCCCTTTCACTTCTATATGCTTCTGTTCATCTTTTAGTTTTCCATCTTCATTGCACATCTTCTTATAAGCTTCTTCAACTTCTAAAGTTCCTATCTCTGCAATCTTGCAGTGTATGAAAGATCGAACGTCTTCCACGAGTAAAACCATAGCTGGTATGCGTAAAAATCCTCTAGCATCATCGGGTTGTGAGGCAACCTCAGGATGGATCTTGTAGTTAGGTTCCTCACATGCCTAATTCTTGATTAGCTTGAACTCATCCTTCTTTGTGTTCTTAGATTTCACAGTTCTTGATGTCGAGGCCATTTTCAGAAATTTAGGGCTTCCTATGAAATGCGTGAAAAATAGATTTGTCAGTTCTGTAGAACTTATTGTATACTCTTGCAACAATTTTTGATCTGCTTTGGAGTGTCATGTGTCGAGTTGTGGTCGCTTTATGACTTAGTTGCTTTCTGCTCATAAATTGCCTTGGTCGCTCTGCTCTGGTCATCGTGAACAATGAGTTGTTCCGTTGCCCTATTTATAGTTGTTCCCCTAAAATGTGTGTCATAAATGCTCACCAACTCCTCGGTGTATGAAGACGAAGTTCATCGATGAAGACTTCTCTTTCCTTCGGTGACAATCATAATGTTTCAGAGCAGTCGTTATTCCTTCTACTTTTACCGATGGGTTTCGGTGTCCCAGACAACTTGTTCACTTTGCTTGTTTACCGACAAGGCTCGGTTTACACTTAGCAACTTTGATTTTAACTTACTCTTCTCGGTAAGTGTAGGCAATCTCACCTTTGAGTGTATACCGACGGGTTTCAGTATATATGCCCGAAAGCATAGTTATCACAAATTTTGACAAGTAATAACATGATGCATCTTTATTATTCTTATTTAGCATTATATCAACATATATATTATGAAAATGATGTATAATACTGACTTGAGTAATGCAATTCCATACTTACTTGTTTTGCTTAGGTGGGGGTGGTGATGTCACCGGATCCATTGGATGGGGTGACACCATTTGCATTGCTCGGTCCAGATTCATCATTGCTTGACTCTTTTCTCCACATTTTGTCTCTAGCCCTCTGGATGTCTTCAATGGTATTTCCATTGGGATATGTGCTTGTCTCTGTCATTCGGTCTCAACACTCTTTCTTGAGATGACCAACTTTATGACAGTGTAAGCATGCCATTCCGCGGTTAGTCCAGCCTCTAGACTTTCTAGTCCACTGTCTCATACAATTTACAGCAATGTGACCATATCTTCCACACGATGTACAATTTGTCCAAGTATTGTGAAGCTGAAAGTGTTCATCGTTATCATGGACCTGTGGACATGCTCATGGAGAAGTATTATCATTTGGACTTTCTGTGATTCTATAGGAACTTAGTTTGGTTAGGCACAATGAATGTATGTGCCACTGAAATTTTGCCAATTTTATCTTTAGTAGCTTAGGTAGTTAGTGTTATATTTTAGTCTTAAAAAGTTTGGATTTGGTTGCACATGAGCCTTTTATATAAGATTTTATCTCTATGGAAACTTTACTTTTTATATATATATATATGCCTTTGTTGCCTTTTGTTAAAAAGAAAATAATACTATTTTTATATTGCTAAATCAAAAGATTATTGGTTTATACAATAATTAAAGTTTCTAGCTAATCATTCAAAAGCATCTACCATAACTACCTTATAAGCACCTTAACCCTGCTACCATTACATATATTTTAACATTTATAGTCTTTTTACATCAAACACTACCACCCATAACCAACAACATTTGCATCTATAGTGGATCAAAATCTATCAAAAAGCTAAATTACCCCATTACATCTGCAAATTAAGCCCAATTTTTACAAAAACAAACCCTACTAAATCATTGCAAAATTAAGAAAGTATAAAAAAGAGATATGTCACCCGGGCTCTGAGAAGTAAGTGTGAGTTTTTCGTTGTTGGTCGTCGCTCCATCTGTGTGTGATTTTATGTACTTGTTCAGAATGACACAACACTTCAATAAGCCATTATGTTAGTGAAAAAGCCTAAAAAGCAAGGTTTTACATTAATCACTAAAACCAACCTATTGCTTCCTATCTAAGAAGAGTTTGAAGAATGCAATAATATGCCCTTAGATTATGCATAAATCAGTGACAAAAACAACCTAGAATGGAATATTCAAATGAAATTAATCTAATATGCTCAAGAAAAGTCCATTTTTAACTCCAAGATGAAGGATTATAACAATACAAATAAGAAATAAGCTAAAATGCAATAGAAATCCTAGCATCATAAGTTTACTCCTTTCAACTCTCCAAATATGGGATGCTTTCAACTATAAAAATTCAGGGCCACTTGAGCTCAAAAACCATCCAATTTATAGAAGAAATGGAGGAAGGGGAGAAGACTCTAGAAGGGAAGTCATTAACGAGGGTGTAAGACTCATTAATGAGGAGTGTGGAAAAGAATGTGTAAGAGTCATTAATGCTTCATTTAGGAAAGCATTTATGAGGTATGGGTGAGGGTTTAAGGTCAAGCTTGAGAACTTTGACTTTTGAGGGAGGGTTGAATTCCTGATCACAAAATTAGGAATGTGACAAGCTTAGGGGTAGCTTAGAATTAGGATTCAGACTTAAGATAGGTGATTAAGGAGATAGAGATGGGATGAGAGAGAATGAGTGGAGGGGGGATTAGCTAATTAGGGTTAATTAGCTAATTAAGAAGAATTAGCATGTGAGAAGGGGTTGGGATGAGTTTCAACTCATGGTTGGGTAGTTGAGATCGGTTAGGTTAGAGGGAATATTAATGAAATGAAATATGTAACTAATATATTCACTCAATAATAGGGATTTTAATTAATTATTTAAGTTATTGATTGCTTTGTAATAATTAATTAAGACTATAGACAAATTGAATTGATTAGGCTAGGGGATTGATTTTTGCAAGTGTTGAGGTATAATTAGGATTTTATTTAATTCCTTTTAATTAATTACCTTAGCCATGTATTTGATTGTTTTTGAATTGGCTAAAGTAATTAATGTAAATTAGTGATTAAATCACTTACGAAATTAAATTTGATTTGAATGAATTATGTCAGTCGATTGAGGAGTTGTCTTGATATAATTGGGGGTATGATCACACTTATGGCAAATAGGGTCTATAGTTAGAGCAAACCAAATTAGGTTGGTTACATCATCCACCCATTGTCTAAAATTAAGTTCCTCTATCTCTACCAATTCTATGCCTTACCCTCATCGAGCGCATCCTTCTCGGGACCAGGACATCCACAAACCATGCCCTTCTCTTCAACTCTTCTAGCTCAACTTCAACTTGACTAATTCCAACAATAATTTCAAGGCCTCCCATCCTCACTTTGCTTCCTTCACTCGGTCTCTTTTAATTCGTTCATCCAACCTCCAGATAAATAGAATAAACTTATCATCACCTAATTCATCTTCATTCTCAAAACACTCACTATAGTTCATACCCTTTCTAGGAATGACCCCACTCCATAATGAAATCCATGTCGAATAGGAACTCTGTAGGAACTATGGTGTCCATTACTTTCCTCACGGCCACCATCAATTCACCTAACTGAAGTCCCCAAGAAATTACCATGAAATAAACATCAATGTTCATTTCGTGTCTATTGGTTAGTTGGTCAAAAATCACTCCTAAAATAATAGGAACACAGTTGGTTAACAATCATCCCTGGAAAAGAAACATTCCATTGAGTCGCTTCTTCATCACGGGTCCAAATAATAGATTTTGTTGTTTGGATGCCTTAATAGTGAAGGATGTCTCCATTTTATCAATCTTAGATAATTTTGCAATTTCCACAAACCCACTACACCTTAATTCTTCACTTGGAGTGACAATAATGACATTCATTTAGTAAGATTTATCAAATTTCTTGTTCCACTCATGCATTTAATGCAGTCTTTATCAAAGTGCTCTCTGTCTTTTCGGCCAACTCACTATCATTAAATTTCATCTCCCGTACGCCACTAGTTTTCTCTTCGCCACCTTTTGCAAGTTTTTAAGACTAGTGACTAATCATTTAAATTTTCAAAAGTTAAAGTTCTATAATTTTCAATTCTAATTTATCCTTTTCTAGCAAAGGATAGTGCCAAGTTTGACAGACGATCCACTTCTTTGTTACCTTATCTTCTTATATGTGTAATTTTATAATCATTTATTGATGCTAACTCTTCTCCAATAAGGTCCACATACTTCTGAAGATGCCATTATTTTGTTGTGCCTTTGATAATGACTTGAATGATGATTAGAGAATCCCCTTCTAAATGCAACCTAGTGACCCCCAAACTTTTCGCCACCTTAACTACCACAAGTGTTGTTGAGGCTTCTGCCACATTGTTTGATCCATCCTCTAGTTTATTTCCACCTATTTCAATGTTGTTACATGATCAATCTTGGATGATAAAGCCTACTCTTGATGGACTAAGGTTACCTTTTGAAGCCCCACCAAAGTTTACTTTCCACCACCCTTCACTTGGGTTTGACTAGACCACTGAATCAATGACAAGAGATACTAGCTTAACCCAAACCAGCCTATTAACAAGCCTAATCTTAATCCTTGGCCAAGCCAGCTGAATTTTTGTCTCCTAATGTATATGGATTTTTGAGGTTTAAATTTTTTGGTGTTGTTGCTCCAGTAGTTTCCTCAACTACACTAATAATCCTTTCTTTTAATCTCTCCACACTCTCTTCTTTGACCACAAAGATTCACCTACTCCTCTCTTTCCAAATTTCCCAAATAACAATTGAGGGACAAATTTTCTAAATACTTAAAAGGGTAGTTTTTTTTTGTCCTCTACCGGCCAACTTTCAAAATATTTCCTTAATGAGTTCATAAGAGGACCCTGTCACCCCAATTTATTAAAACAATCATCCAACACTCTGAAGCTTTACTAAAATTTAGTAATAAATGAACCATAGACTCCTCAGATTCACCACACATGACACATTTTGTAGGTCCACAAATTCCCAATCTTTGTCTTCTTTCACATGTTAGAATTATGTTGTGTATCAAGAAATACCTTCATAGGATTAGTTTAATCAATTCAACTAAAAAACATGAAATATGTAATCTGACTAGAAATTTGAATTGAGGAAATTGATAAACATCCCATGGTTCTCTAATTAGAAGGACAATATGAATGCTCTCAGATTTGCAAAGCATTCCTAAAGTGACAACCTCTAAAATGAGAGTGCTAAATGAGAGCTATATGATGTAATTATTTCTAAATCACGATGAATTATGATGTTAAATGAACCTAATTATGCTATTATAATGCTAGATTGAATCCAAATTGCTCTAAATATGGATGTGAATCCGACTATAATGATGCTACAAATGATAGTGGATGTAAAGTGGTGATTTGCATTAAGAAATGCATTCTATTGATAGGATTTTCCCAAAGGTAAGGGGGTAGAGTGAATTAACCATGATTAGATGAGAGAGGTTGAGTTGTGTTTCAAATAGGGGGACAAGATGACAAAATGGGTGGTGAGGATATCAAAGGCTAAATGAGTGGCTAAGATCCCAAATCTTGGAGTGATCCATGCACTTTCAATCCTCTCTTCTCCTTAGCTAATTGAATTTTGTCCCCTTTGTTGAAAATATGAATTAATTAAATTACCCATGTAGGGGAATTATACGGGTTGGATTTGATTTTATTTAATTGAGCTATATAACTAATTGATTAAATCAATTACATAGTTTAATTAATCCATTTTTGGCTTGTATTTAATTATTTAATATATTTGTTAATTAATCCATGATGCTGACTTAATTAGACCACTTTGATTTTGGTTGAATGATTTATGGTATCTACAAATGTCTCTATTTGAAGCAATGTGCGAAGCACGTTGTTTCAAAGAATACTTGATGTTTAATGTCTTGTTGTTCGATCTGATATCCAACGTTGATGTAAATAATGATGCTTGATTCGTTGCCTGATACTGATTTGATTGATGTTGATATTTGATGCAAAGTTGATGCCTGATACTATTTTTTTTTATGTTGATGTTTAATGCGGATTTGATTGATGTAGATTTGATATTACCTCAATATGAATCCCTAATGAAAAATTCAACTTGGTTTTGATTCCCCGCTGATGATTTCACTCCAGGTTGCAAAAAATGCTTCGATTAAGATTATTTGGCATTCTGATGATGGATGCCCCCTTGGGGAATGAATCAAAATTGATGTTTGAGAAAGTTGATTGAACTTTGTGATTTGAATTATTTTGAAAATTTTGGGTGAAGTTACAATTTTGATGCATTTCTCGATAATAAACAAGTTGGAAAAATGCCCTAGGTAAAAAAAATTGGTTGAAAAAGGATGATTAGGTAAAAACATGGCCAAAATACCCCTTAAAATTCACTTGGGGGATATATGAGGGTGAAAATTAGTTTTGAACCCTACCATTTGCTCATTTAACCCTCTTAGAGTAGTTTTTACCACTTTGTTACAGCGATGGTTGTGTCAATTTGGGAGCACAGGTTCAAGCGAGGTCGTCATTTCCAGTGCCCAACAGACTATGGACCTCCATTATGTCTCGATATCCGCTCTTTATTATCAAATTTTGAATTTATTTTCTCTCTCTTTTTTTTTTTAGGCACAAATTCAAGTAGGTTTTTAATTTTTTCCATAGTTTTAGTGCATTCGCGATTTCTTATAGCGCGTCGCCAAGTGCGAAGTAGTGCTAAGACCAAATGCCCTAGTTTTAAAGTAGAGCATAGGGTAGGATAAAAGAGCACATATCAGAATGAAATACAAAACTAGCATTTTTATAATGTGTCCATGAATAGTTTTAAAGCATACTAGAATCTTGTAGCAAATACCATTTTTATAGCGTGTAAGTATGAATAGAACAACGCGTATAATATAAAATTATAATGTGTATGATTTGTGGCATGTAAAACTTGAGAAAGTAGCATGTAGGCTTGATTTTATAGTTTTTGCAAATTTTTCAACCTGATTGATTTAATGATGATATCGTCTTGTGATTGCAAGGATAAATGTATGATGCAACTTAATAATTTTATGAAAACGTCTTGTTTTTAATATCAGTTAGATCATGTATTTGATTTCATTTAAATGTC
>MU223511.1:0-38237 GCA_018584345.1 Thuja plicata
TAAATTTGGTCACGAGATAAATGACCGGCAATAAACTACCAGTGGTCACGTGACCAAATTTGGTCATTTATCTACAATTTTTGGTAGTTTATTTGGTCATATATTGTTGTTTTTGTACTAGTGTTGAAGAGAAAATCCCAACTTACTTTATCATATGCTTTCATCATGTCTAACTTGATTACAAAGTTTGGAGACTTACTAGAATTGATTGAATGTAGGACCTCATGTGCTACCAATGCACCCTCCATAGTGACTATTCCAGGAACGAAGCCACCTTGCTCCTGGGAAACTAATTTTGGGATCAGGTGATGCAATCTCAAGTAAATTGCCTTTGTAATGATTTTGTATATTGTGTTACATAATGAGATTGGTCAGAAATTGAAGAAAGCCTTGGGGACTTTGGTCTTTGGGATGATGGCAATGTTTGTAGTATTGAATTATTTTAACATTGCTCTATGTTTCCTTGATTCTTCTATCACTCCAAGGAAGTCCCAGCCATTCAAGTCCCAAAACATTTGGTAGAATAAGGTTTTAAATCCATCTGGCCTAGGAGACTTATCTGGTCGCAGAGATAGAACTACTTTTCTGATTTTTGACATTGTAAAGGGTGTCATTAGTGCTGTGTTATCAGCCTCCATTATGATATTTGGAATGCCCTGGAGTAGATCTTGGAGTTGTTGATCGACAGGTATTGGAATGTTTGTTGAGGCAAGTAGGTTTACAAAGAATCTGATGCCTTCTTGTTGTATCCCTTGTGCATTTGAAATGACCATTCCATCATCTTCTTTATTAATGGAAAAAATTCTATTTTCTACTCTTTTTTGTAGAGCTTAAGCATGGAAGTATTTTGTGTTTTTTTCCCCCTCCTTTAGGCATAATTATCTTGATTTTTGGTGCCAATATACTTCTTCACGGTTACAAATTTCTTCTCATTCTTGTTGGAGTAATTTTTGTTTCTCAAAACTATCTTTGTCCATACCTTGATTGATGGTTATATCAAGAATTTCTTGCAATTGCTGATGTACATAAGTTTTTAATTTGAATATGTTTTTGAATGTTACTTCATCCCATTTTTTGATGTGTGACTTGATGTGTTTTAATTTGGCTGCAAATTGGTGCATTTTAGATCCTTCACATCTAGGAGCACTTATCCACCATTGTAGTACTAGAGGAAAGAAATATGGATGAAGAAGCCACATTTTTTCAAATTTGAAGGTAGGTTGATGCTTGCTACCCTGCTTGGCTAGAGTAGCTTGGAAGTTTAAAGATATTGGGAAATGGTCTGATCCTGGCTTGGCCAAATTATATGATTGAAGGTATAATATATTAAGTTCCATTCTTGGGAGATTAAGAACCTATCCAATCTTTCAGCAATGTGGGAGAAATGAGCTCTTTTATTGGTCCTTGTGAAAGACCCATGGGCTGGTTCAATGTCCAACAAGTTGTTGTCATCCACAAACTGTGAGAAATCTTGAATAGTTTTGATGGCGAGCAAATGCCACCAATTTTTTCAGACTCTTTAAGAATAGCATTGAAATCACCCCCCAAGATGATATGTTGGTTTTCTTGTGCTTGAATACTATTTATCAGATTCAGCCATAGTCTCTGTTTATCATTAGTTGTTGTGGGGCCGTAAACATTGATCAAAATGAATGCTAAGTCAAAAATATTGATATTGAGAATTTGAGAGTGATCATTTTGATCTACGAGTTGACCCTGCACTACTTTAGGATCCCATAGCATGGCTAAACCCCCAGAAGCTCCATTACCTTGCACATGGATGGACTACCATTTAACCCATTTGTTAATTGTTTTATCAAAGTTTTCTTGGGATAGCTTTGTTTCTTACAGTAGTATAATCTCTGCTCCCAATGAGTCCAGTTCTTGTTTGATTTAGCCTCTTTTGTTAGAGGCATTTATGCCTCTGACATTCCATGACATGATCTTCATTATTGACAAGGAGATCCTTTAGATCTCCTTGTCACTCTTTTGGAAATTGAGAATTTCCCATCTAATGTTGTTTGAATTCCTACATCTATTTCCACCTTGGTCGTTGAGGCTTTAGGTTTTCTCCGCCTCTTTCTGGGCGTTGGCATATCCTGCCCTTTTTGATATGGTGTTTGGTCAATAGACAATATGATATTAGGATCAAAGCCACCTAATGGTATGCAAAGTTCTAGGCTATGGACTTTTTTGTAATCATGCACTTTACTAGCCTCTATGCCACTGATATACTCAGGATCAATGTTTTCTTGTGGAGGTAGGTTTAGAATTTGAGCTAGAATCCCATTCTGCGAAAGTGAAGCCCTGGAAGGAAATTGATCAAAGACATTACTCTCTTGGAGAAATTAAGCTCTGTGATCTTCAAAAGCATTAAAATCGAGAGGTGGCAAGAAATCCCCTTGTTGGTCTTGAGAAAATTTAGACATCTCTATGCTGGGGTTTTTGAATTTGAGTTTTGAGACTCTGTATTTAGATTCATAGCGAGTGGCTCCATCTGGCATTTGATCTGCCTCCTCTAGCTCTTTCTGACCGAATGCTTCTTCAAGCGCCAATTTAGAAGCCAAGTTGGTTATCATGGAATCTGTATAATTCCTTTCTTTGAAGATCACAATTGCTTTATCATTGAGGCAGTACTGCATATCTGGCAAGTTAATGGGGGATTCTTCATACATTAAAGAGTGGATAATTTTTTCCATACTATGATTGGATGGATCTGCTTTTTCCCTTCCTATGTCCTCAGTCTAATTAGCTATTTCCTGCCTCAAAAAGATGTATCACAAAGTGAAGAAGAAGAATATAGAAGCTTTGAATGAATATGTAATGGGGGCTAGTGCTGTGGATACTTTTAAAGGCATTTGATGGGCTTGATTAGTAGTATCCATGTCTACTTGGATACATGTATCTCGAAACCTGCAAGATAATGGGTCTGAGCATTGGTCTTCACACACCCAAATTTCTGGTAAATTTTCTTGCTTACACTGTGAATTGACGTGCCCAAGTTTATGCTGGAGATCTTGGACAGTATCAGGACTCTGAACTTTGATATTTTGAACCCACGAGCCCCATCTTGTGGTGATCCTAATATTTGATGGCCTATCTTTAGATTGATCAAGAAGAACACAAACCCTAGTTTCTTTTTTCAGAGATTCGAAGGGAATATAATCATGTCTGATAAAAATTCCAAGTTGTTTGGAGATTGTTTCTATGATATCTAGATCTTTATATTCTAGAGGCAACTTAGGTAGTGCAAGCCAGAAGGGGAAAAAATTGCAAGCCGTGGTATCTATTTTAAAATTTGGGGACCAGTTCATTGTATACAGACCCAGACCTTAACAGAACCATCCTTTTTTTTTTTTATGAATGTCATTCTTCTTAGATGCATTTTTAAATATAGCTACAAAGAAACCAAATTCATCTTCCAATCTAAAGATATCTAGTAAGCCTGCCCAGGATTTGAAATCCCAAGCCCTAATTTCTGAGAAAAACAAGATATTATTTAAGAACTTACCAATTAGTGATTTCTGGCAAAGGTAGCCAACGTGATCTTGAAGCATGTCATCTGGAATCGATAATCTAATCATTGATCTCTCTGCGATGTGGTCTCGGGGAACCGCCTTGTCTGCGGTATTGTGGTCGAGTGCCTCCTTAATGTGCTTGGGTTGCCAGATTTTCCTTGAACTTTTTGGGTTGAAGGGCGCTCTAGGGTTGTTGCTTGAAGGAGCCATATGAGCCATTGCCCTTTTTCCTACTTGAGTATCCTTGGCAACGCCTAGCAAATCTGGTCCTGCCACTAATGGTTGGACGATTGCCTGTGGGGATCCAGGTGGTGCATCCTCACAAATGTCAAAGATCGGCTGCTTCTATTTAAGAAAGCGAGCACCATGTCTACCCTCTTTCATTCGACCAACATTGTAAGGAGCAGGGAATCATTGGTGTTGAGAAAAGGTTTCCCGCCCAGAATCTCTTTTGAAATTTGCAGCTTGAGAATAATTTACTTCTTAGATCTGGGGAGCCAAGGGCTTCCTTGATGCCTGGAGAGAAGATTACCCCTTCTCATAACTCGCAATACCTTGAAAAGGAGGGAGATCTGATTGTTTGGAGGGCAACTTTTTATTAGCCCGTAAATCTCTATGCATTTTAGTCTTGGTATCTGAAGAGATGAGGAATCTGGGATTTACAAAAAAGGGTTTCACTGGTTGGACAGTAGCTTTCCCCCTCAAAATTGATAGTTCTGTTGGGTATTCAGGCTGCCTCCCCTGTGCTCTCGCATTATTTTGAATGTATTTCTGGGAAAAGGGGAAGGACAGGAAGCCCTTGAACTGTGGTTCTTGACCTCGGGTCCTGATGGGTTTCACAATGGCTGACCCTCGGAAGATTTCTGACCGGGGTCAGGCAAGATCCGAATCTCGGCCTAGAAGCTGTGAGAATGGTTTGGAAGAGAGATGTGGCTGATGGGGCTTACTACCTTGGTAATGTGCTTTACGGGATTCCTGCTGGTGTTTCAGAAAAAGACTGCTTTGGTCTTCCAGCTTGGTGCTCTGACATGGTCAGTCATGGTGGTCCCGTGCCCTAGATTGAGAGAGATATTTACCCTGTAAAACTGACGATCTCTGCCGCACTTTCTGCCCGCACTGCTCCCATGTCCTGGTACGAAAAATCTCTATGCCCTGGTTCGCTACCCCTCTCTGTCGCTCTGCCATTGCTCGATTGTATTCTTATTCTTATTATTATTAATATATCGCTCGACTGTATTCTTATTATTATTATTAATCAATAGTTCTTTATTCTTTAATTCATAAAGAATTATTCTTTAATTCATATATAGATCATTATCTTCATTGGGAAGACTATAATTGCATAATATGATATTTCAAGAATATTAAAGCATTTTAAAGTGCAAGTTGAACACTTATCATGAATCCTCTATGTAAACAAGTTCCATCCTTGTAGCTCTCCATCTCTTTACTCCTATATCCCTTTCTACCAATTAAACTCATGTACAACATAAATATATACAACATAAATATATACAAGACAAAATAAAAAATAAAAAATAAATTCTAATGGACCATCTCGCACCTCTCCGGCATCCCCATTGCACACCAAGGTGCGATTGCTAATAATTAAAAATGTCCAAAGTCAATCTAAAATTGTAAAATACAATAGTGAGTCAAAACGTTGGCAACCACACTAATATATAATTGGAAATTCGATTAGCCACTTTGAAGTGCTGTATTTATTCATTGGTTGACCTCTCTTTATATAAAGAGCACAGGTGCATGTAGAAAGCTTGAGATATACTTTACTGCCAAGTGGGGATTATTTCTGTGATACGTAGGTGGGCAAGTAGGAAAAAGTTGTTTGGTTTCGTGCACCGAATCCGGAACTGGCTGGTCTATTAAATATCTCAGTATAACCTTCCTGATGATCACATCTATATTTCTTCCATTGCTAAGCATCAATTCATAGGCCAAAGAAAATGGATCTTTTAGCATTCAACTGTTTGAAACGTTTCATTTTAGCTCTCACCTTGTTTATTGTCCAGCGTAGTTGCCATTTATTTGTTGATGGCGTAGACAGCCTCTCTGTTGGGTCTTCTCTGAGAGGAAAGCAGACCATCATGTCAAAGAATGGCACTTTTGAATTGGGATTTTTTAACCCCAATGAAACCAACAACTGGTATGTTGGCATCTGGTATGCTCAGATCCCCGACAAGACAATCATTTGGGTGGCTAATAGAGAAACTCCCATCAGAGACATGCCCGGCGTTTTTATGCTCTCTTCAACTGGTTATCTCACTGTCTCTGATTTGCAAGGAGAAGTCATTTGGTCCACTAATGATACTCAGCGAGCTAGGGCATCCATGGCCTTGATAATAGATAGTGGCAATTTTGTTCTTTTAGGATCCCAAAACACTTCCGAGGCTGTGCGGGAGAGTTTCGCACATCCCACAGATCATTTTATGCCTACCATGAAGCTTTGGAAAGGCATGAAAGTGAACTCTTGGAAGAGTTCTGTGGATCCAGCGCCTGGGCCTTTCTTTCTCCAGATGAATCCCTCCCCAGGAAAGAAGGACTTTCTGCTGCAGTACAAAAATGGTGTTTCATATTACAGCTCGGGAGACTGGACTGGCAAATATTACTCCACCGTGCCGAAGGCAGTATCTGATACCTCATTTGAGCAGGAATTGGTAGAGTTTTCTCCGACAAGACTCTACTACACTTATGATCTTACACCCAAAGTTCGTTCGTCGACAATGGTGAGGAATGTTCTCAACACTAGGGGCGAGCTAACTGTCTATTTTTTGATTAATAATACCTGGAGCCTGGTTTATTATTCGCCCGTGCTAGACTGCGTGGTGTATGGTCTGTGCGGAGCTTATGGAGTGTGTTCTAAGCAAGAAAACGTTCAGTCATGCAGCTGTACAGAAGGCTTCAAGCCAAAAAACGTTACAACCTGGCGTTCTCAGGAGTGGTGGTCAAGCGGTTGCGTTCGGCATAGTCCATTAAACTGTTCCTCCATGAATAGCAGTGGTAGCCGCAACACACAGGGTTTCCTCCAAGTCGGCGATAAGTCCTTGTCCGATGAGGAAGCTGTTCAATACGCCCAAGAACCGACTATACAAGCATGCAAAAGTTCTTGTCTCAACAATTGCTCCTGCACGGCCTTTGCATTCATTGATTCAAATTGTAAGTTGTGGTTTGGCGATCTGTTAGGCGTGCAGGCTACGGCTACATCACCTGAAGGCCAGCCCTTCTTCATTCGATTGGCTGCTTCTGATGTGGCACAGTTGTCAGAGCACGCAGGAAGCAGGATCAGAAGAGCAGCTGCACTCTTCATTTCAATTGCTTTGGGCGTTGCTGTTTTGAGTACTTTTGTCATTGTTGCATGGTTTATAAAGCACAGGCGCAGGAGACTGCTCCGTAAAGTCGAGGAGTACGGCACTTCAAATTCCCTCACAACATTTACCTACAAAGAGCTCAAAATCGCAAGCAACAATTTTATCCATAAGTTGGGAAAGGGAGCATTTGGCTCTGTCTTCAAAGCGACTCTGCCAGACAATACACTTGTGGCCGTCAAAAAATTAGAGGGTTCCGCACAAGCAGAAAAGCAATTCCGTGCGGAAATAAGTACCATTGGAAACATCCATCATGTCAATTTGGTGAGGCTCCGGGGATTCTGCGTAGAGGGATCTCACAGAATGCTTGTTTATGAGTACATGCAAAACGGGTCTCTCAACTCTTTCTTGTCCCACAAATCCAAAGAAGAAAATAAGGTGTTGGACTGGAATACAAGATTTGGAATCGCTTTGGGCACTGCAAGAGGGATACTCTATCTTCACGAAGAATGCAGAGATCGCATCATCCATTGCGATATCAAGCCAGAAAATATTCTTCTAGGTGTGGATTTCTCTCCAAAAGTGGCTGATTTTGGGTTGGCAAAGCTTGTTGGTAGAGATTTCAGCATAGTGTTGACAACAACAAGAGGAACGAGAGGGTATTTGGCTCCCGAGTGGCTGTGCGGGTTGCCAATAACAGTAAAGGCAGATGTATACGGCTTTGGCATGACCCTGCTTGAACTAGTCTCAGGACGACGAAATAGTGACTTGAGTGTGCAGGACTCTCAACACTACTTTCCAACCTGGGCAGCGGCTCAAATTAACAAGGGAAACACAATGGGTATTGTGGATGAAAGGATCGCTGACAAGGCAGATGTTGAAGAGGTGAGAGCTTTCTGTGCATTCAAATGGATGAGAATGAACGGCCGAGCATGGCTCAAGTTGTTAGGATATTGGAAGGCAAATCAGAAGGTGATGCGGAACAATATGAGAGGTCCCTCCAAGCCCTTGTCAATGATCATTGTGATTAGTAGAAATTTCCAGTAGTTATCTACATATTTATGTCTTCAAGGAACAACGTACTATAAAAATGTAGCATAGTAATAAGTTAGTATTAATATTAGTTAGAATTTTAAGTTTATTATATTATTTATATTTATTAGTTGAAAATTTTGAAGGTTATTTTGTTGAATAAATTGTTATATTTTGATTGTTAATAAAAAAGTAATCGTATATGATAGTTTAAATTGTTTGGGTTTATAATTTATTAATTTTTAATGTTATGGATAAATTAAGTAATGATGCGGGGTTTTCTTGTTGATTCTTTTTCAGTTGAACCTTCGAATCAGTTTTAAAACTATTAATATATTTAGCGGCTAGTCCACTTTTGCCTAAAAAAAAAAAAAAAATATTATGTATTATGTAAAGAAAATAAAGGCGCACTAGTTAAAGGAATAGTGATGATGCTTAAATATAAAAATGGAGTTAGTTTTTATTTTCTAATAATTGAAATTAATTGGTGGAATGGATAAGAAATTGATGATATGCACAAAAATAAAGTGTCAATTTGATGTATTTAGGAAATCTATTGTGTTTGATAGAAGGAAGAGTAGTAAGGAAAGATTTTGAGAGCATATACAAGATTTCTTTTTGTTTAGGTGGAAGCAAAGAAGCAAATCAAGGTGAAATTATCCATATTTTATGTAGAGAACAGTGCAATTCCTAAACAAAAGTCCATGAGGGGATGTAGATAAAGGAAAAGGATAATGTGAAGATAGATTCTATAGTGAAAATATTAACCTATGTTCCTTATAAGGATGTTGAAGTGAGAAACCTCAAACTCGCATGCACCAAGGTGAGAAGGGCAGAAGTCTAAGGACCCTAATCATTACCAAGATGAATTAGAAGAAGGTATTACATAATCATTAGAGCCTTATAATGGTGTATGTGCTTTTCAAGAAGAAAAAGGTATGAGATTGTGTACATAGAATAAGATGTAAAAGAATATTTTTATGACCTAATTTAGGCATTTGTAGTATTGGGAGGGCTCAAAATCAACTTTTGTTTTGAATATTTAACCATTATGAATGAATTTAATGTAAGCTAAATGGAACTCCGCCCATGGCATGAATCTACAACCTACCCAAGGTGAGGTTGTAGTAATCACATAATAGATAATTCAAGAATATTTTCAAGTTCGGATAAATGTATAAAATTGAATATTAATTAAAGTAATGTTAATAAAATGTCAATAATGAGAAAAATAAATATTATTACTCTAATTAAGTGGGGGTGGGAGAGGTAGTGGGAATATTTTTATTTCATTTGTTTTCTTTATTCTTGGATTAGAGAATACTTTGATGAGAATTGGCAAAAAAATTAGAAGGGGTATAGAATGATTTTCAAAATAAAAAATGTTTAATTTTAAACCAATTTCCAACAAGCCCTCTTATAGAAAATCTTGAATGATGAACACTAGGATGTGTTTATTCAAGGTTGAAACCGTACTTGAAAGTGGAATTCACTCAAGCCCACTCCTCAATGAGTCCGTAAATGGATCACAATAAAACTTAAAACATTAGTGAATGAACATAATTTAGAGATACCTTCAAATTTCTCACATTTATCCTAAAAATAATAGTAAATACAAGATGAGAATTGGATTTGACACTTACAATTTGAATACATGAATTTTCAAGGTTTAAATTTGCTACACAAACAAATATTTTATCAGATGAAGCATTTGTAAGATATATCTTGGGAAAGTATAATATAGAATCATTCTTAAGTGGTAAATCAATTAAAGGAACCATTGGATACAATTCACTCTAATTTGTGGACGAACTAATGCAAATACTATTAATTGGTAATTTTTTTTACTTTCTAACATTCATTGACAAGTCTAGTAGAAAACAAGGATGTATTACTAAAAATTAAGCATGATATGTTTGATATTTTGTGATAACTCAAAGATCCAGTTGAGAAATAAAGTGGATAGTCTACCAAAGCTCTAGAACAAGTAATAGTACAAAATATATTTGAAATAGTTCCCTATCTTTTTCGCAAGGATCATGGAATACACAATAAGTTTACGATTATGTACACACCTTAGAAAAATGACATGGTGAAGAGAAAGATTAGAACAATCATGGACATGTACAAGAGTATGTTGATGGTTAAACATTAAAAAAATTAGTATTGAAAAAATGTTGTAGCATGTGCAAGTCTACATAATGAACATATATCCAAATGGGAGTGTGGGAATAATTTCAGAAGCAACTTGGGGTGAAACAAAGCACAGAGTTTCTCTTTTGAGAAATTTTAAATATGTACCATATACACATGTCCTTGATTAATTGAATAATATTGGATAAGAAATGACAAAAAATATTTATTTTTGTATGATACAACGAGGAATCAAAAGCTTTAAAATTGTATTCTAGAAAAAATTTAGTGAACAAAGATGCGCAACTCATAGAAGCAACATGGGATGCAACTAGAAAAATAGTTGTAACAATTTTATCATGAGATTATAGAAAGATATTGGCTCCAACAAGTATCACCATTATAGTTTCTTTTCATGCCCTCTCAAGCCTAACAAAGTTATCCATAAGTGATACCTTCATTAAATAGGAGGACATGCTCACAATTTCAGATGTAAACTCCATTAAATGAACATTTAAAAATGCTAGTATATGATTCAATAGAAATAAGAATAGAATTGATTCTAACCTGATATAGAATAAGCGTAAGCCTATATTATATACAAAGATGAATGATCAAAACCATATTTTAATTATATATCTATATGTTGACGAATTGACATTTACAAGTGACTTATTTATTTGTTACTTATATATCAAACATTAGAGAAAAAATTGCCTCTTGGAAAGCAAGGTGGCTGTCTCTGGCAGGTAGAATCCTTTTAGCAAAATCAGTTCTGAGCTCTATTCCTAATTATATAATGTCAGTCATATTTCCGCCCCCCACCCAATGGATCAGTTATGTGGGGTTTTTTAGTAAAAAGTAGAGAGGTCATCTCCCCTAACCTCTCTTGGCAGATTGACTCGGGCACTAAGGCTCTGTTTTGGTTAGACTTGTGGAATGGTCTCACTCAATTGTCCACTTTCCCAAATCTCACCAGAACCAAAACTATATTACAACAGAGCTGGGGAGATAAAGTTGCAGATTACATTTCATGGAATGATAGAAATGTGAAATGGAAAGACCTCTCACAAATTCAGATTCCTCAATCAGAAAAAATGAGTTGGAAGACATCCTAAAATCGAGGTTCATCTTGATCAATGGTGACAGAGACAGACTAATCTAGATGAAAAGTAAGTCAGGAAAATATACATTTAAAGAAGGTTATCAATCTCTAGTAGAGGCTCCATCCATTCCAAATCCCATCCTCAAATTTGCTTGGCATAGTTCCATCCTTCCCAAAATTTGGGTTTTCCTTTGGTTAGCAATCCAAGACAGGATCTTATCCAGCACAAGACTAAAATGATTGGGGATTACAAACACATTCAAATGCTTGCTATGTGGGGCAGTTTTGGAGGATACAAATCACCTCCTAGTAAGCTGTGATTTCACACAAGTTATATGGAAATGGACTCTCAGCAAACTAGGATGGAGCGATCCCCTGTAGACAACATTATAGTTTTTATTATAGTAGTGGCCCCTCCTGCATCATGAATCCTTCTTCTCTATCATCTGGAGAGTTATACCTGCAGCTATGGTTTGGTCTTTATGGTGGGAGAGAAACAAAATGATCTTTAGAAAAAAAGTCTCATCGGAGAATGTGGTATGTAGTATGGTGGAGAAGAACATCTTGGAAATGGTTAATGTATATGTGTCAAAGGTGAAATTCCTATGCTCAACTTTCACATCGTTTGATAATTCAATATTAGCAAACTGGCCCCAGATTTCTATTCCATTCACAGGGGTCTTGATTGGAAAAATGCCAAAACATCAAATCAGAAAATATATTAAATGGATCCCACCATACCCTAATCAAACTAAACTAAATTTTGATGGAGCAAGTAAAGGTAACCCAAAGAAAAGTGGTGCGGGTTTTGTTCTGAGAAACTCAAAAAAATCTATCACATTAGCTGCGCACTGTAAACTACCAGAAGGAACCAACAACATGGCAGAAGCTTGAGGTTTACTCTATGGGATTAGGTCGGCAATTAAACTGGGAGTAATGAATTTGCATATTGAAGGAGATTCACTGCTTATAATTTCATACTTGTCCAAGAAATCTACAATTATCTGGGAGATAAAATACATACTACATGAAGTGATTAAACTCCTACCAGAATTCAATTCATACACTCTGTCACATTGTTATAGAGAGGGGAACAAATTAGCCAATTAGATAGCTAATTTGGGGGTCGAGGGTGACGATAGGGACTGGGAAAAGGATCACGTACAGGTCCAGTCATCTCAATTCCCAGACTTCTTAATGGAAGAATGTGGGTAGCATCTCGAGTGAATGTAAGGAGGTGGATTTTGTATGAGAATAATTGATCACAACTTGGCCAGAGCATGATGACCGTCGTCAGAGCCTGTAATCAATGCAACGCGTGCTAAGTACAAAGTTGGGATTTCAAATTAAGATCATATATCTGGGACACATGTGGGAGGGTCTGCAACTTGATTAATCTTGAATTAAGCCTTGAAGTGTAACGATGAGAAAAGATGCAGTGTCAATTAGGAAGATCACCGTAGTGTCAAGAGAGGATGAATATCTAGGAGTAATACCCCATATAATTTTCATACCAAGTGTAATGCAAGGTCCCGAGATCTTACAAATCTACAACACATGTGGCATTCAATTCAAGTTTTGATCATGTTTCTTTTCCCCATCATGACATAGTCATCCATTTTGGCCTATTATTCCCCATAGTTGTTCATTGTTAACCAGTTTTTATGAGCTTTCTCTTCCTAATTTTTTAATAAATGAAGGCAAATATGGATTATAGGAGGTTATATTTTAGGATTTTATTGCAGATAAAGGAGTGGGAACATCCTCTGTCAGGCCCATATTAGGGTAGAAAGATGAAGATATCCTTTAGACATCTTTTGGACCCTGTCAATGATGCAATTAGGGGCATCATTGGGGATGGTATATTGCTTCTGGACGCCCCCCAGCATCTCTTTCACACTCAGGTGTTTTCAGTGTTTTTGTCAAATTGGTATGATATGGAGCTTGATTATGGAGTCTTCTTTCACATGACTAAGAAGATATTGAAACCAGATTTTGCCTCGGACAGAGAACTTCAAGAGGCAATAAATGGATACCAGCTGCGGTCGTCTAAGGCATGGGTCAGAGGGCTCTTTCCGCAAGTTGATCTAGACAACAAGAAATAAATAGCTCGCTTGTATGACATACTAAAGTTGGCTTTGTAGGTTCGAGACATCCAACATCTTTTAAGGGAAATCATCAAGTTTGTGGATATATTACCTAGTGGGATGGTTGCAATTGCATTCTTTTTGTTTGATCAAATTTTGGTTGTGCTAATGTTCATTGAAAATGAAGACAAAACAGACTTTCCTTCTGCGTCTTCAAGTCCTGCAGGCTTGCCTATTTCTGTTAGTGGCAAGGCGTCGACAAAATCAAAGAATAAAGTAGGAGCTAAGTAAATTTCTGGTCCTCCAATTTTTCTATGGTGACGTCATATCTCTTTTGGGCTAGTATAAATTTTGGCCTTGATGGTATATGTAGAAGTACTTTCGGCGGGATTATTTCCTTCTTTCATCTACAGATATTTCTCTTATGTTTGTATACTCCTTATCCGTTTTTGGATTTCTTGGTTCTTAGGTTAGTTTTGGTTGCACCAACAGGATGTGTGATCCAAGTGTGGAGGGTTTTCTTCACTGCTTCTTTCCCTCCTAAGCCCTTGAAGTAGCATATACATTATATTAATAAAATATTTCAATGGCTTTAGCCATTTTTACCAAAAAAAAAAGTGTAATTAGAAGGTCACGGTTTCTATTGAAATCTTAAAGCACCTTTTTAAAAAATTCATGATCTTTAAAGTATAATTCTATCACTATAATCTCTTTTCTGTCTTTCTTTTATTTATATTTATTCAAATTATTTTTTTATTAAAATAGTATTACAAAAAACTGATAAAAAAGCAGTATACCAAAACAAAAGAAAATACATCATAGTAAGATCAAACTGTTACATTTGTGTCATGCAAGGTAACCTAATGAGAGTAATTAGATTGTTAAATATGTATATGATAGTGTTTCTTAACCCTATAATATAATGATGGATCATGCAAGTTCATCATATAAACATGTCCTATAATATAATACTATAGTTACATTATATATAATACATTCTCTTAGCCTAGTAATAGAACATGGAGGGTCACCATTGATAATAAGTTTTCTCCAAGATCTTATAAATATGACATAATTCAAGATACATAGAACATCATACACATATTGTTCTATGTTTTATATATATAAATTTTAAACATGTATGGAAGCTAAGTTAACAAAAGAATAATGTTAGAAATTCATACGATAAATGTACTAGTCTAGGTCCCTCCACTGAATTGGTGGATCTATTTTAAAATTTTATCATTTGAACACAGGGTTAATGCACAAAGATGTAGGCAAAAAAGTGGCCATGATGTCAAAAAAAAGTCAAAACATCTATAACCTGATCAGTTTATTAAAAATTTGAAATAACCCGATTGGGTTATGTCCTGGTAAATAGCAAGCCAAAATTTTTAAAAATGCGGTCTTGTTTTATGATAATAAAAACCTGATTGGGTTTTTAAAACACTAAAACCAACCCTTAGTCTTAAAAAACATGATCAGGTTTTTATATAAAACAAAATACGAAAGGGTTTTTTTAAATTTCAAAAATTTTCAAGACTTTATTTCAACCCTCATTTGAACCATAGCTTTTTGGACTTGGAGCAATGAGAGGAGGAAAAAATGAATAGAACCCGACCAGGTTTCATAAAACCTTACATTTTTTGAGCATTTCCAACTTGAATGCACAATGTCACGTCGTCAGAGAGGTAAGAAGTCTCTTTTTTTATGCTTTTATTTCAAATTAAATTATAATAGGGATTTTTATTTGATTTTATTTATTTATATTAATTTCATGCCAGTCTTAAAATATTTCTCAACAGGAAAACAAACAACAACAATATCTTCCTGAACAACAACCACCACCAGACCCTCAAAATGATGCCCGACCTTAAAACACTGAACAACAATATGTTCCTAAACAACAACCACCACAAGAAACATTAGTTTCTAGAATTTTCATCATAAATCTGATTAGTCCATTAATAGATGTTTAAATAATTTAAAATAAAATAAAATCACATCTCTAATTATGAAATTTAAACCATTATAAAATTTTATGAAGGAGGGATATAACACTTATTCCTGATGCAGAGGATGGGTTCAAATCCACACAAATGATGCATATTTTACAACAATGGGCTCATAACTCCCTCACAACCCACACAAGCAATCACATTAGACAAGGTAACTTTGCAAAACTTGCTCTCTATTCTATCCTGAGTGTAAAAATATATTTACTCATGTCAGCTTTGGGATTTTCATCAAACCCATATCGAACTCTTACAAACCCAAGTTTCCCTTCACAATGACACTATGTCTCATAGGGCTACAAACATCAATTTATGGATCAATGGTTCACAAGACCCTACTAACTTTGGGAACATTTTATACCAAGAAAACTATGGCATATGGACACCCTTGACAACCCTCAAAACCACTAGTTATTCTAACTGCTATGTCTTTAACATAAATAGGCCTCAACTCTAGTAACCCTCATAGATGACATCTCTATCATGAACTTATGACATAAACCAGCTCTTCCCAAGGCGAGGAGATTTCTAAATACCCATTTGGACCACACAAAACATACCCAAACCAAGGGTGTGGTTGTTTTGAAATAAGAGATTCAAATTAGGACTATGAACATTTCCCCAAGGCCTAATTAGGCCACTTTTACAAAGCATCTACAAAGATTACTGAATCCTTGTATGCAAGGAAATAGTGTGTGTAAACTAAGAATGCAATAACTTAATACAAAATTTAGACTACACTAAACTATGCAACAAATGAGATTAGACTAAAAGGAAACAAATACACAAAATGATACAAACCTCAAGCACCAAAAATCCTCCTTGATGTGTATATGTGTCCAAATGGTTGAATGTGTTCTCAATTTAGATGTTCAAGCTTCAAAGTTTATGATTTTAAAGGATTTTTGCATAATGGTATTTTTTCTCTATGATTTTTATTATCAAATGGGAATGGTAAGTTTGCATAAAAAGTATATGATAATGAAGGAAAAGAGGGCTCAATTTATAGGCAAGAGGGTGATAGAATGGACAGTTGGGATGCCAACTTGAGGAAGGGTAAAGATGCATTTGAGAGGAAGCACATGGATTGTGCTTTCTCAAACTCATAGCATGGTGACAAGTGCCAACCAAGAGAGAGCTTGAGAAACATGGGAGTTGGAGAAGATATTCCATAAAGGCACATCTTGTCTTAAATCCCAAAGGTCAATCCCTTGAGGAATGTGACCATTTTCGGAGATGGGAGAGATTTTAGAAATGTGGAAAGAAGAAATAAAATATTTCTTGCAGGGGACAAAGGTGTAAGGAATGTGGTCGAGGATGTAAGAACATTTAAGGTTGACAAGTGGAGAGAAAATTGGGATTGGAGAAGAAGTGACATGAGTTGACTTTGGATTTCCTAATACATGTGATTAGGATTGTGTAAATTTTTAGAAGGGGATTGGGCATGGGTTAAGGATAATTAATGGGCAAGTGTGAGAATTAGGAGGATGAAAGTTAGAGGAGAGAGAGTGAAAGGAGGGTTAATTAGTTAAAAAGAGTATTTAACTAATTAAGGGTGGATTAGTATGTGTGATGGGTTAGGAGGAGTTAGAACCCTAGGTCAGGTGGGTAGGTTAGGTGTCAATATTAGGAGCCATGTGCTCAAATAAATTAAATGGATTAATTTAATTCATGAATAGAGGAAAAATGGTTAGACAAATTAATTAAATAAAACAAGAGTATTTATTTAATTAATAAAAGAAAGGGGTTTGATTAATTAAATAGTCATAGGTTACTTATTTAATAAATCATGCTATAATTAATTAATAACATTAATTAATGAGAAGGTAGACATAAATTTATTAAATAATAAATATTTAATTAATAATGCTCAGGAGAGGACTAAATTTGGTTATGAAATTGGTAATTATATTTAGGTGTATACATAATATTAATAAAAAAACTCACACTCAAAGGTTGTAATAGACCCGACATAGACAAAATCAATAGTTTCCATGATTTGGATAGTTAATTCTTCCTCTATTATATAAACCCTCATCACTACATTGTCAACTATGTCAAAATACATAGATTATATGCCTAGGGTATCATCATAATGCCCCCAAATATTGTTTTTCTTTCTAGCAAGCCCCCAAAAAAATCCTTCAACCTACCAAGTTGGAGGGAATTTCATCGGTGAGAAAGGCCACAAAAGTCAATTTTGGTCTCAACCCCTCATAATCACAGGTTCCAGACCCTGTTATGGAAAAATTCAATAACTCACTTTAGTCTCCATAAAAGTCCAAGAGACTTTATTCAAATCAAATCTAACTCATATCCCTACTTGTTCCAACACATTATAGTCTGTTAGAATGCTTTAGAAGGTTGTGACAAGGACTATAACAACAAGAAAACATTAAATTTCTGAGAATAAATAATATATTATCAATTTTCTTTATGCTCAATGCCCTCAGTGCGACCACCATTCTCCAACTTGAACATCCAAAGTCCTTTTACATAATTTCATAAAAGTTACAACCAAATTTTAAACTTCTTGACAGTTGGACTTTCCTCTTTTTGTATTTTTGCAATTTTGCAATTTTGCAATTTTGCCTTATGACAACTTTTTACAACTTTTTGGTTATTTGTGCAACTCGTTCAAAAAAATACCCAATCGACCCTACAACTTGAAAAATGGCCTTCTTAGGTATTATTTCATCAAATGAACATTCAAACACTCACAAACACAAAGCTAAACACCTATGACAACTTGGTTGCAAGAAAAAGTTGCTTGTCAATTTTTCTTGCAACTTGAAAACTTTTACAAATTGTATCGATATGACTCCAATTGAATCTTATTACACCATGAATGGTCCATTAATACCTTATTACAATGTTGAAACACTAAAATTGAATCAAAATCAAGAATTGCCTCATTGAGGCATGAAGTTGAGATGATGCTCTTGCACCAATACCACACTTTATTATTAATTATAATTTGATAAAACAAATTAGAAAGATATGAGTATATATCAATCAATTTATAATCCAATTTAATTTTGGGTTAGTGCATGTACATTAAACATGGGAAACTCAAGAAGAGATGCGAAATGAAACAAGTATAACAATAAAACGAAGAAGCTTTTTTATAAAGATAATTATGAAACCCAAGAATATACTAAGTCATGAGAAGTGTCTTAATCCTCAAATATGAGAAAAATATTAAATGATCTCAATAAGACTGAGTTTGTATACATGAATAAAATATAATAAGAAAATAGTTAATTCAAACATCATGTTCACATCATTAGAGTGAACATATCAATGTACCAAGATGATTAAAAAGGTCCACTAACAAAGTCAACATGAATACTATTAATTTTTATGACTATAGATAGCTCACATGTCCAAGTTATCATGCTTTTTTAATATAGAAATCACAAAAACACTATATATTTATAGATCTTGGACAGTGTAACATACAAATTCAACACCACATTAGTAATATAGAACATATAGAGAATCAGAGATATCATATATATATATTTTGTGACTCAAACACTAGACGAAATGTAGATCCAATTTGTTGTAAGCCCACAACAAAGTAGTCAGATTTGAGGAGCAGAAAGGGATTACCAACTTGACACATGAAAAATCAATAATTTAAAATTTAAAAAGGTAATTAGAATACAGGAATTTAATATAATCTTTATTATCTTTTTTGACATTATACAATCTCAAAGTACCAAACATCAAGACAATAGCCTTTAAAAATATTCCTTCTTCAACATTCCTCCTTTATAAAATCCCTTTACATTTCAAATTCAAATTCAAATTCTTTTGTAGCTTTAAAATTTGTAACTAATTCCTAGCCAAATTTAAGAGCTACTTTATAAAACATTATAAATATTACAAATTCCTATTCCATGGGTGTATGTTTCAATTCATTCAAAAATATGGTTTTAAAAATATTAATAAAATAAATTTATAATAATTTTTTTTTTTTTAACTTGATGAGCTTTACATTACATTTTATTGAACAATTTGCATTGAAGTTGGTTGTATATTTTGTTTAACTATAGCATTTTATTAGACACCTTCAAATCTAATTGGTGCAGGAGCACCAAGGCCAAGCACAAGGCCTAGGAGGGTACACTAGGGTCACTAAATAGATCCTAGGGGGAACGGAAGAAAACAGGACCTTGAAAGGTCATTAGCTTTGTATTAGACGAATAATAGTCCTTTAATGATGTTTTGTTTATGTTTTGATCATTTTGTAATGGGATCAAATCTTGTAAGCCTTAATGGCATTTGAAGACTATAAGTTCATCTATAAGGTAGATGAAGTGTTTAATGACCTATAAAGTCCATAATGTTTGTAAGTTGGCCAATAGAACTATTATGTGATGGCAAATGCACAAAAGTGCTTAAAAATGTAATGTTGCATAAATTGGCAAAATAAGTCTAGTAAAGGCTTATGTAAGGGTATTGAGGAGGTTTGAGGTCTAAATGTTAGGATAGGATCCTAAAAGACCTTTATAAGGAATTTTGCAATGATATAATTAAGACAAAAGAATAGAGAGTTTTCGAGTTGTTGACAACAATAAACTAAAATACAACAGTCATTAAAACCTCCAATCGGTTTTGCAAGGAGTTATAACTGTAAACTATTATGAGGAGGGTTATTTTGTAATGATGGGTGCATGAATAATGAGGAGGAGAGTTATAGGAGTTGGTTAGAGTGTTACGTGTTGAAGAGAAGCAATTTACAAGAAGTTTGATCACTAAACTTTTACTTTTCTTGCAAACTGACATAGTCTCTGCCATAAGGACACAATCCTCTTTCTGGTATTGTTAAACCATTTATTTCAATGCAAAGTAGATTGGGAGTGGATTAAAGTAAACATGGGTTAAGTCTTTGTTCATTTCCGTGATTTTTTTTTGGTTTTGTGAATATTTAAGACAAAGGAAGCCTAGATTGTTTGACTGTTCCTGAACAGTATTCTATGTGAAATCTGCAAATTGTTTTGAAGTTTCAATGAGCACATAGGATTTCCCACTTTATGTGGTTATTGTGGCTTGTGGAAGAAACCTACCCCTATATAAGTATGTTCCATTAAGTGTTTGATTAGAGGGATATGCAGGAGGTTGATGATAGAGATCTCTGATTCACAAAGAATACTGTGTCTAAAAAATACACCCTTAGTGTGGGGGCAATAACTTTCCAACCAACAGTTGGATCATTCTCATCTTTTAGTATGTTTTTGGAATGCTAATTACACCTGGATCCTAACTGGAGATATTGAGAATATTTGGTCTGAGGAAAAATTTATACCTCTTTGTGTATGGGTATGTGAAAGACAACATCAAGAAGGTATATTTTGAGTATTTGTTTCCAAGATTCTCTTTAATGGATGATTGGAAGCATGGTATGTTTCGAGAGAACTTAATTTTAAGTTGTGATAAGATTTTTAGGATCCTTAGGTGGTTTGGGAATCAAAATTGAATCATGAAACCTTGTCCAAGCACTTGAATAGTTTGAAGTGAAGTGGAGGTGAGAGCTAGTGTTGTGACCCTAGATTGGTCATATCAGTGGATTGGATCATAGTATGGATCCTGGGTGAAGGTACTTTTGGGAGACCTTGAAAGCGTTTGGAATATTCATTGGAAAATCTTGGGAGCTCGCCAACTTGACTTACATCACCAATATAATAAACAAGTTCAATTTTCTCCCTCCCTTGTTCTCCACTTTGAATGTCATCAAGTTGTATCCATGCATTTGGAAATTCTCGTCTTATTTCTTTGCATAAAGGAAAATGAAGTCACCAAATATGTGCTTTGAACATCTGCAATTGGAGCTAGAAATTATGGGGATGATGCCTAATTTAGATCAAGGACACAATCAAGGTTTGAAATCTTGAATATATGATTGAAAATCCACAGAGAAGATTGATTCCTAGTCCACCTACATGCTTTTCAAGATCTTTCCAATGAACTCCTTATTGGTTGAAAGAAATAGATTATGGCATGAACTTATACCAATAAAAGGATAACTTCAAAATGCACTCTTGAACTTTCTCCAAGAAAATTTTTCAATTGACCCATGTTGTCCCACAAAGAGCCTTCCAAGCTGCAACTATTTAGCATTATAATCTGCCCACTATAGTGGGGCGCAGGGTGTCCTTATTTAAAATTTACAAACCTTTCGTCAATATTCAAAAAATCCCTTTAATAGGCATTCCATTGCCTTCTACTATTTTTTAGCTCTGGATATGACTATGTCATTTGACATAATCCCTTTTTAAAACCTGGATCAAGTGGCACAATTTTTCTATATTTCAAACATTCTCTTGCATTCACCAATAAGTACTAGTGCTAAGTTCATTTACCTATTTGTAATCTTAATATCCTTATCCAATAGTACACATGTATTGAGATTCACTACAATTTTTGGAAGGTCCTCAGACTTAAATAAAACAACGCCTCTTTCATTTAGGATGTTTGATGGCTTTGAATAAATTTCTAGTTTTCTATTTTTCTAGTTATGTCTTTATCTACTTCTCTTAAACTATGTACCTGTTCAACCTATTCTCAAACTTCAGCTGATAAGTCAAGTCAATTAATTTCTCTAGAAGATGATACAACTGTTGAGAGTTGAAGGCCAACAATCCTTTGTCTCTTATTGTGACTCTTCAACTTCAAAGACTCTTCATTGTAATATTACTGGAGTCTTTATATTCACTGCCTCTAATCATTTGTAACCTGATCTTTTACATTAATACAATACTTTGCAGTCTGGATGTAACCACATTTGTGGTGAACTAGGATAAAAATTTGTGTTGTCTATTTGTTTCATATAATTGGCATTTGTTGTTTATTCTTTCACATTTGAATCATTTCAATTGGTATCAGAGCACAAGTTGTACAGATTGGAAATCGGTGTTGAATTTCTGGAAAGATGGAGGATAGAAAATTGGAGAAATTTGCAGGCAAGAACTTCATCCTGTGGAAAGTGCAGATGCGTTCCTTGCTGATCAAGCAAGATTTATCAATCACACTGGAAGGAAAAACTAAGAAACTAGATGTGATGTTAGATGAAGATTGGAAGAAAATAGATGATAAAGCGATGACATCAATCTTCCTTTCACTATAGAAAAATGTCTTGTTCAATGTCTTGAATGAGAAGATAGGAAAAGAAATTTGGGACAAACTTCAGAGCATGTATGAGATGACATCGGCGGCAAATAAAATCTTCATTATGAAGAGACTACAAGTTAAAAATGAAGGAGGGGGCTGTGATGTCAAATCATATAAATGATTTAAATACTTTATTATGTCAAGCTACCTCAGTTGGCATGACACAAGATGATGAAGCCAAAGCCATCATCTTTTTGTGTTCCTTACCCGATAGTTGGGATCCCGTAGTTATAGCTGTTACCACTTCTAATTCCACAAAGAAGAAGCTGGTCTACGATGAAGTGGTTGCCACTTTACTTAGTGAAGATATGAGAAGAAGTAACAAAGACACTCCATCCGGTGATGCTGTTACCATGGTCAACACTGAAAATAGAGGAAGAAGCCAACATAGAGGTAGAAATAATTACAATAGGCGGCCACAATCAGCTAGAAGCTCGCAATCTAGAGGAAGAGAAGGTGGCTACTGGTTTTGTGGAAAATCTGGCCATGTCAAGAAAGATTGTAGAAAATACAAGAAGGCACAACAAAAGGTTTTGGACAACAGAGAAAACATAGCTCATGATAGAAATGATGGCATCTTAATTCTCTCCACAAGCAACACAACATACGCATCTTGGGTCCTAGATTCCGGTGCTTCCTTTCACGCCACTTCATGCACGGATTTGTTTACAAATTACCAAGAAGGTGAGTTTGGAAAAGTTTATTTGGGGGACAATAATTCGTGTGAATTTATTGGAAGAGGTGCTATTGTTTTGCATTTAGATGGATGAGTTAAATGGCTGTTAGCAGATGTTAGGCATATTCCTAAATTGAAGAAAAATATGATTTCTGTAAGTCAGCTATATACACAAGGATTTCTCACCACTCTCACTGATAAATGGAAAGTCACTAGTGGTTCTATGGTTATCACAAAAGGCGATAAACTGGGCAGCCTTTATGTTGTTGAAACTATTGGTGAGGAGGGAGCCGCCATGACTCTTGTGGGCAGCGATGTTGCCCTTAGGCATCAAAGATTGGGTCATATGAGAAAGAAAGGACTTGAGGTTATGCTGAGCCGAGATCAACTACCCGGTCTTCAATCCGCATTTGGAATTCTGCAAACATTGCCTTTGTGGGAAACAAGAATGGGTCATCTTCTTGAAGAATGGCCATGACAAGAAGACAACACCATTGGAGTTGATACACTCGGACATCTTCAGTCCTACGAAGGTAACCTCTCATGGAGGGGCAAATTATTTTGTCACATTTCTTGATGATTGCACAAGGAAGGTATGGATTTATATTATTTCTCACAAATCTGAAGTGTTTTCAAAATTTAAAATTTTCAAAGCACTTGTTGAAAATCAAAGTGGTCATAAGATTAAATGCTTAAAAACGGATAATAGAGAAGAATTTCTCTCTTTGGAGTTTGACAATTTTTGTGCAGAATAAGGTATTCAAAGAATTAAAATTGTTCCTTTCACTCCCCAAGAGAATGGAGCAGTGGAAAGACTCAATCGAACCATCCTTGAGAAAGGATGATACATGCTTTCTAATGCTGGTCTAAGCAAGGAGTTTGGGCTGAGGCCTGAAATACAGCTGTATATCTAATTAATCGGAGTCCTTCATCTTGGTTGGAATTCGGTATCCTGGAAGAGGAGTGGTTGGGCAAGCGAATCTCTTATTCTCATCTCCGTGTGTTTGGTTACGAGGCGTTTGTTCATGTTCCTAAAGAAAAAAGAAGCAAATTGGATTCTAAATCTCAGCAATGTATCTTTATGGGTTACGATGAAGATCAATTTGGCTTTCGCATGTGGAATCCATTTGAAAGAAAATTATTCAGAGTCAGGATGTGGTGTTTAATAAATCAATGTTTCTAGCTATGAAGGAGGAAACACGTGACAAGGAATATGTTCCCTCATCCGCATTTCAGACTGATTCCTTTGTTAGTACACACCTTCACCATGCTCCACATACACCTAATTCTATTCTAAATCCTCCTTCCTCTTCTTGTACTACTACTGAACAAGAGTCAGATGATTCTTATGAAGATACATGTATGCAGTCAGAATAGGGGATTCTCCATTCTCCTCATGACAATGTTGTTGGTTGGGAGAATGAGCTACCCACTGTAAGCTCGTGTGCTATGGAATGCAAGAACATCGGTAAGTCGCACAGTATGGTGGGGCAGCAGAGAGTGAAGGCCCACGTGAGGTGAATAGCCCACACTCTACACCAGCAGAAGAGAGGATAAGCATGCTTAAGCCAATCCTTCACCCATATGGAGAGCAGTAGAGTCTGCGTGGAACACAAGACCCGCAAGGTATGGAAAGTCAATATAGACAGCATGGCACAGGGCAGCTCAAAACACCTCACAATAGCTCTTGTTACCCACAGCATACCTGTCCTCTTCATGCACAGTGGTCTCCCTCTTTGTACATCGAAGGCCACGACGCCTCAAACTCTCCCACGATGGCATCTATTTTTCCGATGATGCTTGAGAGAAACAGTCTCAATGTGACTACATGCAGTATCGAGACCACCGTGGGACACAAACATTTCAATAAGATTGGGCGTTATGCTGATGGTATGGTGGACAACCATCAGTCTCTTGTCAGAGAAATTGAAACCAATGAAGAATTGGGGGTAACTACGCGTGTCAATTCCCTTGCTTCTCATCAAATTGATACTCAGAATTCACCCCATATGATGGATGTCACACAGCCAATTCAATTGCAGAACAAAGGGACTGTATGTAGACAGTCTAATACAGAAGAAAATCATAAAGATACTGCTATTCACTCTGGTAAAAATAAGAGAAACATTATTCATCCACAAACAAAATAGAACATTGAACCGGGACAGACTCATGAGTTACGAAGGTCCTCTAGATAGAGAAAACTTCCATCAAAATTATTTGACTATGAGATACTATTCACTGAAGAAGCAGCGCCTTTAGTTCTTGTTTTTGAATTTTCAGAACCATCAACATTTAAAGCTGCTCTCAAAGATGTCAATAATGAGAAATGGCAAACAACGATGCATGAGGAGATGGATTCTTTACGGAAGAATCAGACTTGGAACTTATTCTCTCTTCCGCCTAATCGAAGACCACTTAGGAACAAGTGGGTATACCGCATAAAAGAAGAAGATGAAGGCAGAAAATGCTTCAAGGCCATATTGGTAGTAAAGGGGTTTGATCAAGAGCAGGGAATAGATTTTAATGAGATCTTCTCACCGGTTGTCAAGATGACAACTATCTGATCAGTCTTGGGATTAGCGACAATGTGGGATCTTGAGTTAGAGTAGCTTGATGTGAAGACCGTATTCCTACATGGTGATGTAGAAGAAGAGCTTTACATGGAGCAGCCTCAAGGATTTGTCAAGAAGGGACAAGAACATATTTATTGCAAGCTAAATCGGAGTTTGTATGGCCTCAAGCAAGCCCCTAGATAATGTTATATAAAATTTAATCGCTTCAAGGTTGAAAACAATTTCACAAGATGTGAATCAGATCCATGTGTCTACTTCAAGACACTTCCTAATGGTGAATTTGTAATTCTCCTTCTTTATGTCGATGACATGTTAGTAGCCGGCACAAATAAAAGAATAATTAATGAGTTAAAGGAGAAATTGGCAAGAAAGTTTGACATGAAGGACTTAGGGGCAGCCAAGAAAATTCTTGGCATGACAATCACAAGAGATAGGAAGAATTGGGAAATTATCTTATCCCAAAAACAATACATTGATAAAATTGTTGAGAGGTTTGGCATGGCTGATGCAAAAGTTACTCCTCTTCCTCTTGCTGGTCATTTCCGCTTAAGTTTTGAATTGTGTCCAAAAACACAAGAAGAAAAGGATTTCATGGAGAAAATTGCTTATAAATCTGTAGTTGGAAGCATTATGTATGCAATGGTTTCAACCCGCCCCGACATTGCCCATGCGGTGGGAGTTGTGAGCAGATTCATGAGCAACCCCAGGAATGCTCATTGGGAAGCAGTCAAGTGGATACTAAGGTATCTAAAAGGAACCTCAGATTATGCTTTACGTTTTGGAGGAAATAAGGTTCAGCTACAAGGTTACACTGATTCTGATCTTTCCGGAGACATGGATAAATGAAGGTCTACCACTGGATATACCTTCATGTTTGCTGGAGCTGCTATTAGTTGGGCCTCAAGGCTGCAGCATTGTATTTCTCTTTCTTCAGTAGAGGCTGAATACTTGGCTCTTTCTTAAGGGGCAAGGGAAATGATTTGGCTACAACGATTACTTGGTGACTTGAAAGTTCATCAAAAAGAGTATAATCTATTTTGTGACAGCCACAGTGCTATATTCATGGCTCATAATCATTCATCACAACATCGCTCTAAACACATTGACGCACATGCTCACTTTGTTCGCCATGCAGTTGAAGAAGGAAAGCTGAAAGTTGTCAAAATTGATACCAAGATCAATCTTGCAGACATATTCACAAAGGTTGTCGCCAAAGAGAAGTTCAAAAGTGCAAGGACTTCTCTTGGGCTTCTAAAGAAATGATAAATCAGCACTTCAACAAGGTAATGGGTGTTCAGTTGCAACATTGGTTGTCTTTCAGGTGGGAGTTTGTTGAGAGTTGAAGGCCAACAGTCCTTTGAGCAGGAGAATATATTAATTAAATCTCATTAAATTCAATACCCTGCTGCTGTCCATATCCTTTGCCTACTAATCTGGCCAGATAGTGAACCTTGCCACCATATTCTTCCTTTAATTTGTAAACCCATTTATTCTTGAGAGCTTGTCTATTTGGTGATAAAGTCACCAAATCCCAAGTCTGATTCGTTGCCAACGAATCCATTTCTTCCCTCATGGCCTCTAGCCATTTCTACGAATACGGAGCTATGCAAGCAGCCTTGTAATTTGCAGGCTCCAATTGCTCACACACTAGTAAAGACGGTTCTGCCTCTTCTACAACCAGCAACTCATAATCAGAGAACTTCATTAGAGGTTTTCTCTGCCGAGATGTTCTTTTGAGTCCCGGATAAATTTCTGATTTCTGAGGATTACTATTTTCCTCATACCCGTGCTGAACTTCTTTTGGAGTATACAATTCACTAGGGCTGCCTATTGAATATGGGACAGAACATTTTCTGTGTGTAAATGAGCTAGAAATAGAGGCAACATCTCCCTTTTTGGCCTCCTTATGATGCTGCCAATTTTCTCCTCTATCACCGAAAACAGGAAGGCTTTCCTCCTGCGAATGTGAGAGAGGATGTAGTTTACGGGTGGCATCTTGAGTGGCGTGGGAATATCCAGACTCGGCGTTGACCGTCCTTGCATCAAAACTATTTCCCTTTGATGATTGTTCACGTTCTGGAGACAAATCGATAGAGCTTCCCGCTCTTTCAAAATCCAATGACATACCGCCAGCTAAATTGTCATAGGTTTTTGTTTGGTTTGCCATCGAAACATGAGAAACATTTCTTGCTATTGTTGGACAGGTTAAGCCGTGATTCCCTAAAGTCATGCCATGATTGCTAGCGGCCCCGCCCTGTCGCCTATGCTCTGATTCAACATGTAACATAGTATTAAACCCGTCATGGAGCTCGTAGTTTTTAACCGCAGGAGGCGTGGGATGAATGTCTTTTCCCAGCGCGGCAGATAGATCCTCCATGTCGTATTGGGGGCAAGAGATGTTCGATGGGCTAAGAGAGGTGTGGGATTATGTTGTCGTGTCTATAGAATTGCCAATGTGGCCGCTCAAACCATTTGGTGCATTTCCTCCATTCAGCGTTGGAGGATTGGACGCATCATTCCTTCCATTCAGCGTAGATGGTGACCTCTGCCAGTCAAGATGTGGGCTGAATGTCACATGTGGACTCACTCAAACATGAGTTTGTTGTCCATGCAAGTTAGAGGGTTCACCATAACCTGTGTTTGTCCAAGGTGCAGATTGTGAACCGTTCAGACCAGAGAATGTCTGTGTATCATGCTCATTAAACAGAGCATTTTTATCTTCATTTTGATTTTGAAGAGCTAGAAATATCTTCTCATTGAAGACTACATCTATGCTTTGAATTATTTTCTTATTCACTAGATCCCATATTTGAAAACCATATTGATCTTCTCCATAGCCCATGAAGATACCCCTTTGTCATTTAAAATCCAGCTTGGTTCTTTTTTTCTTTTGGCACATGAACAAAAATTTCACACCCAAAACTCCCAGATGTGAGAATATGAAATTCTTTTTCCCAACCACTCCTCCTCTAGAATGCCAAAATCTAGTCGTGATGAAGGATTCCGATTAATGAGATACACCGTTGTATTACACACCTCAGCCTAGAATTCCTTAGTCAATCCAACATTAGAGAGCTCATACACCGAGCTCTCTCAAGAATAGTTATGTTCAGCCTTTCTGATGCTCTATTTTCTTGTGGAGTAAACAGAACAACCTTGATTCGACGGATACCATTATCCGCACAAAAGGAATCGAATTCAGAGGAGTATAATTCTCCTCCATTATCACTTTTTAGACACTTAATCTATTATCCACTTTGATTCTCAACAAGAGCTTTAAAAACTTTAAATTTAGAGAAAACTTTAGATTTCCTAGAGAGCATATAAATCCAAACTTTTCTTGTACAATCATCTAGAAAAGTAACAAAATAATTAGCCCTGCCAAAAAAGGTTACCTCAGTGGATCCAAAGACATCCGTGTGAACAAGCTCCAAGGGTGTGCCCTTCTTCTCACTATCGGTCTTCAATAAGTTGACCCGGTTATGTTTGCCATAGAGACAATGTTCGTAGAATTCTATATCAATAGATTTCAGCCCTGGTAGTTGATCTCTTTCCTGCATTACATCGAGTCCTTTCCGATTCATGTGCCCGAGCCTTTGATGCCAAAGCTCTGAGTTGCTATCCACTGATGTCATGGCCACTCCCACTTCATCATTACTTTCTAAGATATATAAACTCCCAACTTGATCTCCTTTTGCTACTATCAAAGATCCCTTTGTTATCTTTTATTATCCGGATTGAAGAATGTATGGCAGCCTTAAGTATGAAGTTGAGAAACAGAAATCAGATTTCTCTTCAATTTTGGAACATGTCGAACATCCTTTAAAAGCGATTTTCCTCCTCCATGTAATGGCAATAAAATATCACCATTTCCAATAATGTCACAAGCATTATTGTCACCCAAGAAAACTCTCCCAAATTTACCTTCTTGGTAATTTGTGAACAACTCCGTGCGTGAGGAAGAATGAAAGGATGCATCAGAATCAAGTACCAATGATTCTGAAATAGTATCACTTGCGAAGAGAGATAAAATCTCAAAATCATCCTTTTCATAAGCAATATTTGCTTGGCTGGCCCGCACCTTGTCTTGTACCTTTTTGTAAGAACAACAATTTCTTTTTGAGTGGCCCGATTTTCCACAAAACCAGCAATCCCCTTTTCTTTCTTTAGAATCTGTCCCTTTTTTAGACTTAGATCTCCCTCTATTGTTAGATTTTCTACCTCTTTGATAGCTCCTTCCTCTATAGTCGATGCTCACTTTCGTTAAGCCTTCACCAGACAAAGGAATATCACTCTTTCTTCTCATGTCTTCACCGAGAAGAGTAGCTGCAACTTCATCAAAAACTAACTTTTTCTTGCCGGGAGACAATGTACTTATGGCTGTTACAACTCCATCCCAGCTAGTTGGGAGAGAACATAACAATAAGATAGCTTTGTTTTCATCGCTTGGTGGCATGCCTACCAAATTTTCTTGGCTGAGAAGAGTATTAAACTCATTGAGATAATTTGCCATGATACCACCATCCTGAATTTTGAGACTATAGAGTTTCTTCATGAGGAAAACCTTGTTTGGAGCGGATGCCATTGCATAGGTATTTTTAAGCTTGTCCCAAACTTCCTTTGTTGTTGTCTCTTCTATAACATTGAATAACACATTTTTGGACAACGAAAGAAGAATTGTCGCTCTTTCCTTCCTGTCCATTGTTTCCCAATCGTCATCAGACATCGTGTCTGGTTGCTTCCATTTCCCCTCTAAAGAAAGTGCTAGATCTTGCTTAATTAATAGCGACTCCATTTGCACTTTCCACAGGCCAAAATTCTTGCCTGTAAACTTCTGCACTTTGAGCTCCTCCATGATCCCAGAATTTCAACCCCGAATTTTGAACAGCAACGCCTTGCTCTGATACCAATTTTAAAAGTTGAAGAGATGAAACAAATGCGAAAACAAGAGTACAAAACATAGTACGCAAGATTTATCATGGTTCAAAAAATTGGCCTACGTCCACACTGAGCAGGAGAATATATTAATTAAATCCAGAAGTTCCAAACAAGTTACAACAAATACAAAGATAAAGAGCTCCAAAGAGACTCTTGAGAAACTAGCAAAAGAAACAAAAGAGATAGAGTCTCTTGGAGGGAACGATGAAGGTTGTTGAGCTTCATATCCCCAATAGCATGGGCTGAGGCATATCTTATTAAGGAGAAAGAAAACCATGAAAGAAATGCACACATGGAGTTTAGAAAATAGTGATCAAAGCTTCTTAGAAACCAGACATAGTTTCATATAACTTGCATAAACGAAGGCACCCAACACCATTTAAGTGTGCCAACAATAAAACCAAAGGCATCCATTTAAAAACACACAGAACCAAAATCAAAAGAGATGAAGAAGTAGACCCAAGTCACTGGAAATCAGTAGCACCAATCAGCAATTACCAAAAGAAGAGAAGACAACCTTTTCTTATGAAGAATTGAGGCGGATCCATCACATGCAAGAAAATAAATCAGATAAACAAATAACTCTACAAAACAGGGAATAAGCTTTTGAGTAAATACAACAATTGATTACGATTCAAAAACATTAACGAGATGCAATATTAATTGCCTACCTCGATCGTATATTAAATTCGAACGAGAAAGATGAAGGTCACACCCAAATTCTTCAACACAAAAAAAGATAGATTTCCCAAGCTTCTTCACAAAACCCATAACTGGACAAGAATGTGATTCCATGCATCTACTCATATCGGAAATATAAAAAATATAAAGATTTTTAGAAAAAAATAATTCCTAAAAATTAAAATCAAATTCAAAATAGAAAACTTAAAAAAAAAAGCACTTTTATTTAACAATAAGTTTCTCGTTCTTAGATAAAACCTACCAAGCGGATCAAATGTTTGGGATCATGCTCTATTATTTAAAATGATGAGAGAGTCAAATTCTGAGGATCTTTTTAGTGCCGAACTCTTTCATCCTCACAGAGGTTGACTTGTTCTTCAATCGCCAAAGTGTTCTTGGAGGAGATGAGGTTTTCCTCCTTGTGCTAATGGAGGTTCTTGACTGGTTGACTTCTTTTGGTGCTTTCTTCATATGTAAATTTATTTGTACCTGGCATGATAGGGGGTTTTCTTCCTGCCTTTTTTCCCCTTTGAGCATTTATGAAGCAGGTTAATAAATTTATAATAGCTTGGCCATTTTTTATAAAAAAAATAAAAAATAAAAACCAAAATTTAAATACAATGTTATTTGATATTGCACAATCTAAAACATTTATAATATAATATTAATTAATGGTATTTATTAAATATTTAAACATATAATTATTGTAAGATATTTACACAATAATTTAAAATTCAATATTGATATTTTAAATAAATCATTATAATTACAACATTATTCAATATATATATATATATATATATATATATATATATATATATATATATATATGGTAGGTTAGTGAATACCTAATGAAGGCAGTGAATACGTGTTTATTTGATGATTCATAATTGTAACATTACAAGCATATATAGGAGAAGAAGTTGGTTATGAAACCAACAAACAAACAAAGTACCTACCAGATTACTAATCTAGGTAATGTAATATATATGCCAACATTCCCCCTTATTACATTGATCCTAAAAACATCAAATTCACCTTTTCCCTAGGGAGCCCCCTATAAGGCTTACATAAGAAAACATGTTCATTACATTATTCGAATACATGTTTGGAGAGAAAAACTTCTGAAGTAGCAAATCTTGAACCAAGCAAGGCTTCATCAAGCTATCTCTTGACCCTCAAAAAGGTGTAGCCTCAAGCTATATTCTTAAGCTCTCATTCTCGAACTCTCAAATCATTAACTCTTGAATTGTTCAACAATGATCCCTAGGAGATGTGATAGATCTCTATCATTGTCTAGTGACAATGAAATGATATAATTGTCAATCATATACTCTGAGGCTTGCTGGACAACAATCCATATTGAGCACAATACCAAATCTCAAACCTATCTTGAAAATGAGTCTTCACAAGACATTCATTCTCCAAATTTGTCATCATTAGAAAGAAAAAAAATTCAAAAATGACAAAAACACTTCTCATGCAAAACACCATATCCAAGAAAGAAGATGACTTGAGATGATGGAAGTTCCTCCATCCTCTGATGCCACAAACATCCAAATAAGTTACATATTACCCTCCAAAATTAGTACTAGAAGATGGAATACAACCCTTGAGAGCCCAATTGAAACGCTTATGTACAAGTTTTTTGGCAAAATCATCAACCATAATGACCTTAAAATGGGTCCCCATAACAAATATTTTGACATTGATCCTTTCTACAATAATTTTTAAACCTTCTATCTCCATATGCATTACTTGTAAAGACACAAGAAGTTTATCGATATTATACCTTGTATAATTAGGATGCACGCAATCCATAAACTTCATTCCATACATTGAAAATATGCAATCCTTCCAATCAAAATGTCCATAAGAAACTAAAAGACACTAATCAATACTGAAGCCCAAGCCCAGAGTCAAAGGTTATATATATAATTATGCCTAAGTTTGTAATAGTGAACTATTATGGTTTGAGCCACTTTGTGCATTGACTACCAAAAGGTTGAATGCCCAAGTTCCAGTACATCCACAATTAGTAGTGACTTAAAGACATAAAAAACTCTCCTCCAATTTTTGGTTCATACCTTAAGGAAATTCATTGAATCCTTCACATGTCAGGTCCATTCTTAATATTTTATTCCTCGAGGAACACTTGTTGAAGATTGATCTCGAAGAGAACCTGCCTACTTTATCCTCTCTAATCTATATGCGCTACTATCTGTTGCTTATTTCTAACAACCTTCAAAAAATTTCTCTCACTTTCATGTGTCTTGAAATGCAATAGTTTCAAATTTTGTAGAAAATAAATTTGGGGAAACAACATTAGAAACTTTAAAGTAAAAATATATATATATATATTTTGAGTTTGTCGATAACTTTGAATCTCCAACTAGAATAGAAAAGGTTCTCTAATATTTAACGCAAAAGTATGTAAAATATTACCTCTCACAGTCCTCACAATCTATTGTTGTTGAAGGCACTTTCAATTTGACTACCTCAAATCGGAGAACAAGTGTGGTCTTAAAATACACTCCTTAGACACCTAAAATCTCTATTTTGTTTTCTTCTTTTATTGTGTTGTAGTGATGTTGTTATTCATTTGTGTAGGAGCACCTAGGCTAATCCCTAATTCCATTTTTTGTTCTGGCTTGTAATGACCTTAGCCAAGTCAGTAGAGTTTAGTTTTGACCTTAGAAGGTCTTGCAAGTGTGTACCTAGGTGAATTTGACTAGGATCAATCTAACCTAGGTGTTTTGTTTTTTGAGTTGTTTAGTGCTAGCTTAGCCTAAAAGTGAGAAAATGGGTCCAAAATCCTTCAAGGCTTAGGCAAGGTTATAGATATGCCTAAAAATAAGTCTAGGATTTTTTTACATCATTCTATGTCGATCAGAGGTCATTGGGATTTTTTTTATGCAAAGTTGTCAAAGTTGTCAAAATGTTGCATGACAACATTTGGCATTATTGGATTATTTTTTACGAATGATGGTGGGTTGTTAATGTAACAGCCTATAATCATGGGGAAGGCATATTTAGACATAGAAGATCCCATTTCCTGAGGTATATGGATGTAATGAGTGATTGGAATTTGCAAGAAGAAGCTTTGTTATTGGTTTTTGCATACAATCAACCATTTTGATGTTTGTGAGTTAGTAGATGGATTGAGTAGTGAGATAAAATATTTAATTGGTGTAGTAGAGGTAGTTTGAAGCACATTTTGTTTAGCTTTGATGTATTTTTGAGTTCATTAGATTAGTCTGTTAAATTGTTTTGTTAGTAGTGCAGTTGTTCGTGTTGTTTAGGCAGTTTTAGGAGAAATCGCTCCCCCATAGATCTTCACCGTGAAAATAATCATGAACCAAAGGGATATGGAAGGGAAGCCATTTTACATGGTACATACGGAAGGAGGAGCTCAGAAAAGCAAGTTATCTAATTTTGGTGTCATTCTGTAGGCGATTCCAGAGTGCCTAATTAGGTGCATGAGAATGACCTAATAGTGTTTAATTGTAGGGGAAAGATTAGGAGGATGGAACCAAGTATGGTTTCATAAGAATAGAGGTCCTATAGATACCTCCTAGGAAGATTAGGCATTGGCCAATCCATTAAGATAGATTTCTAAGAAGAAATTAGTTGACTGCATAAAAATAGCCCTATTAGCCCTAAATTATTTGAACCTACTATACAGAGGCCCGATAACCCTAAGACCACAAAAATCCTTAATGTCTTAGAAAAGGGTTTCTAAATATCTAAAAAAATTTGGGGGTTTTTTGGAATAATTGTGAAAGAAGTGAGAACAACTCACTGATTAGGGCTAATTGACCTATTAGGCCTAAAAGACCAAATCCATTGATTGTCTTGAGATCGTATGAGAAACCATTGATTCCCTAAATGGTATCGTATGGAAGGCAAGAAGTTGTCTTAGAAATAATTTCACCTCCTAATGAAGAGAAGATTAAATTGCACTTGGAGACATCGAAGAAGGAGTAAGGGATTGAAGAACACTTTGTTGATAGTTACCCCAAGGTGAAGCACAAAAGTGACCAACTCATAGAGTTGTGTTGGAGAAGCCCTAGGATATTTTAGAAAGGGCTTGGAAGATCCTAGAAGAGAGGGTTGGATCTTGAAAAAGATAGGAACAATAGAGTCCTATATTTGGCTTGTGCAAGCACACCTTGAGTGTTTCTATCAAATTGGTATCATAGCTAATAAGATTTGGCTTATGGTAAATGTTTCAACCAACAAAGTTAGCAGGAGAGTCTACAATGGTGAAAAATGTAGAGCTTGTAAAGAAAGTGGATGAGGAAGAAGAAGAGAATAGATTTCTTGGAGAGAGATTGGCCTAACTGGAACAAAAAGTGGACCAAATGGAAGAAAAGACTGAATAAGTCAAGGATAAAGTTGAAGGAAAGAGTAAAGAGATAGCCTTGGATGATGAAGTCCCCGAGCTAACCATGTCCTTATTGAAGAACCATTATTGAAGGTACTAAAGGCTTTGAGTAGAAAGGTATTGGAAGGAGTCTCTATCTTTAATAGAAAGATGGAACTAAACATATTCCTAGTTTGGATTGAAGGACTAGAAAATCACTTTGAATGTGATGGTATAATTGAAGCTCAGGAAGTGAAAGTGGCAAAGGCTAGACTTAGAGGTTCTACACTCACTTGGTGGAAATTTATCCAAGATGAGAGGAAGAAGGAAGGAAAGAGACCCATTGCTACTTGGAAGGCTATGGTAGCCAAAATCAGAGAAGCATATGTACCTAAATACTATGAGATTCAGTTGCATAAATGAAGACAAAGTCTTAGACAAAAAGACTTGGATGTTAACTCTCACACTAAAGACTTTCAAAGGATATGCATGAGATCAACAATTTTAGAAGAGGAAAGTGTGAAGATATATATATACCTTAATGGTCTTAAATAGACTATATAAGATGAATTGATTTTACTTACTCCTACCACTCTTCAGAGATGCCACCAACTTTCCATAAAGTTGGAAAATAAATTGAGAAAGAAACAAGACTCAAGTAATACCAGAGGCAGAGGTAGAGGAAGAGATAACAAAGGTCAAAGGAGTGAATATGGTGGAAGAAGTTCAAAGTCCAATAATCAAAGAGAGACTAAGCTTACTGAAAAATAAGAGGGAATTTCAAACAGAGGAAGCTTTAATAGAGGAAGAGGCAATAGCCAAGGAAGAGGTTCCTACTTTGCAACTATGAAATGCAACCAGATGAGACATCCTGCCTATACTGCAACCATATGAGACATCCTCCCTATAGGTGTCCAAGGAAAGGTTCTACTTCTCAAGGAGGAGAAAATAGAGTAAACTTTGTGCAAGAGGAATATAGTGGTACCCTTAGAATCAGAGGAAGGAGAAAATCTTATGCTAAGGAGAACACTAATCCAAGAGCCAGTGAGAGAGGATCCAAGCCAGAGGAAAGAATTATTTAGAGTGAAGTGCAAGATGATAGGTAAAGTATATAGATTTATCATAGACTCAGGGTCTACTAATAACATTGTGTTAGAGGAGGTGGTTAGTAAACTGAAGATGAAGATGATTCCACATAGTAACCCATACAAGGTTACTTGGTTGAACAAAGGACAACATGTCCTTGTGATTGAACAAGCATGGGTGGACTTCTCAATTGAAAGGTATAAAGATAAAGTACTATGTGACATCCTACCTATGGATGCATGTCACATTTTACTTGGGAGACCATGGCAATTTTACAGACAAGCCATGCATGATGGAGCTAAGAATGCATATTCCTTCAAGAAGGATGGTGTGACTTTTAAAATCCAGTCACTATTGGAAGAAGGAGAAGTGACGACTTTAGGCCCTAATGTCCTCTTCCTAGCTTCCTCTAGAGACTCCTAAGAAAATCTACTAACCTACTAGGGTTCTTAAGCTAACCCTATCCTCCTTAGGATTCTTCTCACAAGATCCTAATCCTTTCAGGGTAATACCACAATAGTGGGTTACACTTTTCGAGAGGAAGGAATTTGCCCCGAAAAGCATGACCCACTAAAACATCTTCATTACTTTCGATCGAAATAGTTAAAAACTTTCGATTGAAAGTTACTTTCAATCGAAAGTACCTAGTTACTTTCGATCGAAAGTAACTAGGTTTAGATTTGGCGGAATAAAACCCGCCGAAAAAGTCATTGTGACTGTTTCGGCTGGGTTGAAAGTGACAGTGGCTGGCGTCCGTTTTATCAAACGTCAATTTCAGGTTTTTCATGTTTCTAATTTCCATATTTTATTGTTTTATAATATATATTGTTTGTATATATGCATTTTAATGTTTTTTAATATATATTGTTTGTAAATATGTGTATATATGCATCTATATGTGTATATATACATGTATATGTGTATATATGCATGTATATGTGTATATATGCATATACATATGTGTATGTATATGTATATATATGTATATATGCATGTATATATGTGTATATATGCATGTATATGTGTATATATGTGTACATGTATATGTGTATATATACATGTATATGTGTATATATGCATGTATATGTGTATATATGCATGTATATGTGCATATATGCATGTATATATGCATATATGTGTATATATGCATGTATATATGCATATATGTGTATATATATGTATATATACATGTATATATGTATATATGCATGTATATATGTATATATGTGTATATATATGTATATATGCATGTATATATGTGTATATATGCATGTATATATGTGTATATATGCATGTATATATGCATATATGTGTATATATATGTATATATACATGTATTTATGTATATATGCATGTATATATGTGTATATATGCATGTATATATGTGTATATATGCATGTATATATGCATATCTATGCATATATATGTATATATACATGTATATATATATGCATGTATATATGCATATATGTGTATATATATGTATATATACATGTATATATATGCATGTATATATATGTGTGTA
>MU223511.1:38337-49975 GCA_018584345.1 Thuja plicata
ATATATATAATTGTGTGACTTAGTAATGGTTTAATAATCTGGATGGCAATTTGTTGGTTGGTTGGTTTCATAACCAACTTCTTCTCTTATATATGCTTGTAATGTTGTAATTACGAATAATCAAATAAATAGATAATCATTGCCTTCCTTTGGTATTCGCTGATCCAAAATGTGGTATTAGAGAACCACTAAAAGTGGGCCATGAGATAAGATAAGCACAACACAGAAAGATGTGGATCGCTAAGAGTAAGTATCATGAATGATAGAAACACTCAAGGTGTGCTTGCACAAGTCAAATATAGGACTCTACTGCTCCTCACCTTCTCAAGATCTTACCCTCTCTTATAGGATCTTCCAATCCCTTGCTCAACTATCCTAGGAATTCTCCAACACAACTCTATGATTTGGTCACTTTTGTAGTTCACCTTGGGGTAACTATCAACAAAGTGTTCTTCAATCCCTTACTCCTTCTTGGAAGTCTCCAAGTGCTATTTCATCTTCTCTTCATCACAAGTTCTGCATGGGGTGAAATTATTGCTAATACAACTTTTTTCATTCCATATGATCCCATTTGAATTTAAGGAATCAATGGATTTGGTCTTTTAGTCCTAATAGCTCAATTAGCCCTAGTCAGTGAGTTTTTTTTCACTACTTTCACAATTCTTCCAAATAACCCAAAACAAAAATTAGATATTCAGACACCCTTTTCCAAGCCATTAATGATTTTGGTGGTCTTAGGGTTATAGGGCCTCCATACAGTAGGTTCCTAGAATTCAGGGCTAATAGGGCTATTTTTATGTAGTCTACTGATTTCTTTTTAGAAATATATCTTAATGGATTGGAAAATAGATAATATTCCTAGGAGGTATCTTTAGGACCTCTATTTTTGTGAAACCATACTTTGTTCCATCCTCCCAATCTTTCCAATGCAATTAAACACTATTAGATCAATGTCATGCACCTAACTGGGCACTCTGGACTCGCCTAGGGCATGACACCAAAACTAGCTAACTTTCTTTTCTAAGCTCCTCCTTCCATATGTACACTATAAAATGGCTTCGCTTCCATATCCCTCTGGGCCATGATGATTTTCATGGTGAAGATCTATGAAGGAGCCATTTCTCCTAAAACTGCCTAAACAACACCAAGAACTATACTACTAAAAAACAAATTTAACAGTATAATCTAATGAACTAAAAACAACTTGAAAGCTAAACAAAAATTGCTTCAAACTACCTCTAATACACAAATTCAACACTAGATCTCACTATTCAATCCATCTACTAACTCGCAAACATGAAAATGGTCGACTGTATGCAAAAACTAGTAACAAAGATTCTTCTTACAAATTCAAATCACTCATTACATCCATCTACCTCAGGAAATGGGATCCTCTATGTCTAAATATGGCTTCCCCATTATTATAGTTCTTTACATTGACAAGCCACCATCATTCTATGAAAATAATCCAATAATGCCAAATGTTGTCATGCAACTTTCACAAGTTGCAAATGTTGTCATGCACCATTTTGACAACTTTGCCAACTTTGCATAAAACAAATCCCAATGACCTCTAATCAACATAGAATGATGTAAAAAAATCCTAGAGGCCTTTTTAAGCATATTTATAACCTTTCCTAAGCCTTGAAGGATTTTGGACCCATTTTCCCACTTTTAGGCTAAACTAGCACTAAACAAATCAAAACACAAAACACCTAGGTTGGATTTATCCTAGTCGAATCGACCTAGTTACACACTTGCAAGACCTTCTAAGGTAAAAATTAAACTCTATTGACTTGGATAAGGTCAGTACAAGCCAAAAAAAAAACTTGAATTAGGGATTAGCCTGGGTGCTCCTGCACCATTCTCCCCAGGTGAAAGATTTCAATCCATCCTTGGATTGAGAAAGTTGGAATCAATCACCAATTATTGAACTCTGTCTCCTTGATCTAGGTGGCCTCTCCATCTCCTTTTCCATGTCATTTGATTAGATGTTCATATTATGTTCTTTTTTGGTCTTCTTGTAGGCCCTTTAGTCAAGTATCTTCTCTGCTCTCTTAAGTGGTGTAGGGTTCAAATTTAGGTCTTCCACATTTTGTATAACCCCAGTAAGGATCTAGTCTGGATCTAGAGTATGCCCCTTATAGAGGACAAGATCTACAAGATTGAAGATCAGAGACAAACCAATATCCTTAGGGAGCTCAACCTTTTATGCATTATTGTCATATTTGGCTAGAATAGTAAATGGCCCCAATCTTCTCATTTGCAACTTGTTTGGCACTCCCTTCTATAGTCTTGCTTTGTTAAAATGGATCATAATAAGATCCCCTACTTGGAATTGGACTTCCTTTTTCCTTTTATCCACCTTTTTCTTGATCTTTACAGTTTTCTCTATTAGAGCCTTTCTCACTATTTCATGTACCTCTTTCATGGAGAGTGCAAAGTCTTCAGCATAACCACTACACTTGGATCCATCTTTTAGTTCTCTGAGTTCAAATATTCCTCTAGGATGTATTCCATAAAAAATTTCAAAGGGACTCTTTCCAGTAGTCCTATTAACAATATCATTATATGCATACTCTGCCTATCCTAAGAGTTGATCCCAAGTTTAACCATACTCCTTTGTGAGACAACTCAATAGGTTCCCAAGTGTTCTACTAACCACCTCAGTTTGACCATCTATCTGAGGGTGATATGAAGACCCAAAGGATAGATTGGATCCCAATTTGTGCCACAATATCTTCCAAAAGTTACTCATTAATTTATTGTCTTTTTCTATACTATGATTACTGGTAACCCATGGATTCTCACCACTTCCTTGAAGAATAAGTGTGCAATTTGATAAGAATCATGCACTATCTTGCATGGTCCAAAGTGTGCCATCTTACTGAATGTTTCTACTATGACATAGATATTGTTAAATCCTTTCTTAGTCTTTGGCAATCCCACAACAAAATCCATGCTTAAACATTCTCAAGGTATACTTGGAATGGGGAGAGGTTGATAAAGGCTTGTATTGTAGGATGTGCCCTTGGCTTTCTGACACACCACACAACATTCCACATAATATCTGATATCTAAACTCATTTTAGGCCAAAAGTAAAACCTTTGCACTAACTCTTGGGTCTTATTGACTCCAAAGTGACCACTAAGTGCACCATTGTGCTTTTCTTGAATCATATTTTCTCCAATTGATCCTCTAAGGATACATAATTGAATACCTTTAAACAATAGATCATTTTGCATATCATATTCAGAAAATTCACCATGGAAGTGATTATTATATTACTTACATGTCATGTATATCTCTGCAAAGTATTCATCTTCTTCATATAGGTCTTTGAAACTCTCAATACCCATGCTCTGCAGTTTTACTTCTTGTACTATCAAAAGTCTTCTACTAAGTGCATCAGCCACTTTGTTTTCCACTCCTTTCTTATGCTTGATCTTGAAAGTGTAAGCCTACAAGCACTCCACTTATTTCAAGTATTTGTGAGTGATCTTGTCTTGTGAATTCAAAAAGCTAAGTGCTTGATTGTCTGAATGCACCACAAATTCCTTTGGAAGAAGATAGTGCCTCCATTTCCTTAGTGCTTGGACTAGAGCATACATCTCTAAGTCATAGGAAGAATAATTCCTATTTGCATCACTGGGCTTCTCACTATGGAAAGCCATTGGTCTCCCTTATTGTCTTATAATTACCCTAATGGCAACATTGCTAGCATCACACTCAACTGTAAAAAGTCTCTCAAAAATTGGTAATATCAAGATGGGTTTTGTGGCAATATTTTTCTTCAACAAATCAAATCCTTGGTTAGCTTTCTCTTTCCATACAAACTTATTTTGCATCTCACATTTTATGGTATCTAAAATAGGAGTACAAATAGAACTAAACTACTTAATGAACTTCCTATAATATTGAGCTAAACCATGAGACCTTCTCACTGCTGCTGCATTTTTACGAGTAGGCCAGTTTACAATGGCTTCCACCTTGCTTGTATCCATATTGAGGTTTCCATGAGCTAACACAAACCCAAGATATACTAACTCTTTTTTTATGAATTCACACTTTTCCAAATTGATCATCATTTTTTCTTCATGCGCCCTCTTGAACACAATTTGTAGATGCTTTAAGTGTTCTTCTTTAGTCCTAGTAAAGATTAGGATATCATCCAAATACACTACTACAGACTTAACAATGTAGTCTTGAGTACTTTATTCATCAGCCTCATTAATGTAGATGGGGCATTACATAGCCCAAATGGCATCAAAATCCATTCATACAAACCTTCTATAGTTTTGAAGGAAGTCTTCCATTCATCCCCTCATTGACCCTAATTTGATGATAAGCACTCTTTAGGTCAATCTTTGTAAAGTACTTCTCTCCTCCTAAAAATTCCATTAGGTCTTCTATCCTAGGAATAGGAAACCTATACCTAATGGTAATTCATTTAATGGCTATAAAATCAGTGTATAGGCTCCAAGTTCCTCCCTTTTTGGGTTCTAGGATAGTGGGTACGACACATGGGCTTATACTCTTTCTAATGAGGCTGGTGCAGGAGCACCCTAAGATCTTTAATAAGATCTTGAGACATTTTGGCTTGTAGGTTTTTTTGTCCAACCATCCATGAATAAGGACTAATATATAAAGTCCCTAGTGTGTTTTTAGGTTTGATTAGATTTAGGAAAGGTTAGGGTTCGTATGTTGTTGGGTCTAGTTGATTCTAGGGGTCTAGAACCTAGAAGTCAACTCAAAAGTCAAAGGGTTGACCAAAGTCCCAAAGTGGGAAGGTTTTTAAGTTTTTAATATTTTTAAGTCATGTGGGGTTAATTAGTAAGGTTTGGAACCAATTAGGACCCTCAAAGTTGAAAACTTGTCATTTTGACCAAAGTTGTCATGACAACTTTTAAAAGTTGTCATGACAACATTTCCTAGTTTTTAGGAATTGACCCTTGTGATTCCCAAATCCTAACAAGAGGGTCTAGATAGGTGAGATAGGAGTATATAAGTTGATTTAAACCCTAATCTGATAGTTAGATTGAACATTGTACAGACTAGTGTTTTAGAAGAAGCAATTGACAGTGTAATTAAGTTACATAACCATCATCCACCACTTTATTGGATTGAATCAATTGAATGAATAGTGTCTAGAATGTAATTCCTAAGATATTTGTGGAATTATTTTAGTGGTTTGTACTTTCTAGTTAGGTTTTGTTTACATTATTGTGTTTTGCAAGTTCACTGACCAGTTTTGATCCAGTTATGTAAAGAATGGGTTTCTTTGGTGTTCCCGTGGTTCAAACTCCATGACCACTTGGATTCCATTAGAGCCTTGTATATAATTTGTACATATGGGTTGTGGAGTGTGTGTGTGTGTGTAGGGTAAGCTTGAAAACAATCAGGCCCGAGGCGAGTACTAGTTATTCTGGCTAGGGTGACTGAGCAATGCAGTAACAATGGAGGTTGCAAGTTGATTGGTATGTGCTAATCAGTGATAGTGTAGTGTAGGGGCATGAGATTCAGACATTTTGAAGGAAGGAAGAGTTCTAAGGAGATTATTAGATCAGTGGAAGAAGATCAAGAAACCATACCAGTCTTCATGCCCTAGAAACCCTTATTTTTAGGGGTTTGGTAAAAGTCCATTGTATAGACAGAGTTGAGAGCAGAGACCTAGGAAATCTTAAAGGGGAAGAAAACCCCATAAAGAATATGTATTTTTTTATAGGTTTGTTAAGGGTTTTTAGTAGGAAAATCACATTTTCAGTGACTGGGAGGGCTAAAAGGCCTAAAAAGGCTACAAGGCCTAAAAGACTTGATTTTGGAACCCGATTGGAAAATGGGTGCAAGATTGACAAAATTGAATCCATAGAGGTTGGATTAGACCTAAGAGGAGTTGGGAAATCAATCCTTGAGTAGTTGAACCTATTGGAGTGGTAGGAGGATAGTGAAGCCATGGATGCAAGAAAGCTATGGAGGAGAGAATAGAGAGGAGTTTGAAGTTGGTGGGAAGTTCCTAGGGAGTTAGGTGATTAGGAAAGAATCCTCTAGTTAGGGTAGAGAAAGAGACCCTAAGAAAGACCAAGTGAACGTATTGGAGAGAGCTAGAAGGCTCTAGGAGAGGAGCTCCCCATCAAATTGGTATCATAGCCATTGAAAGGCTTGGGAGTGGATTAGTTCATGACAAAGTGGAGGGAATCCATAGGTGAGAACATCATGGTGACCAATGCAGAGTTGGCCAAGGATTTTTTAGAGAAAAAAATCAAGAATAGGCTTCTTGAAGAAGCAATGGAGGATATCAAGATTAAGATGGCAGAGGTTGTAGAGACAGCCAGCAAGTTGAGAGAAGAAATGTATGAAGGAATAGATAAAGGAAAGAAACAAGTAGAAGAGGAAGTAGAACCATAGCCTGATCCTCTTCTACCTAAGGAACCATTCCTCAAAGCACTCAAGGCATTGAGTGGGAAGGCTCTAGAAGGACTACCAGTATTTTGTGGTAAAATGGACACTGAAATAGTTATGGAATGGCTTTAATGGATGGAGAATCACTTTGAGTGTGATGGGATTATAGAAGCACAATAGGTGAAGATAGCTGTTGCCCCACTTTTCATCCTGTACCCATGCTGTCAAAGTGGAGAATTTTGAAGTCATATAGCCAGTCTGGTCAGTCTGAGTCTAGGTCTAAGTCTTTCTTAGGTAGGCTATCTTTGTCGGGTTTCCCTGTCATTGCCTTTCCTTCTCTTAGCCGGGCAGGTTGTTCTGAGGTCTCATTATTTTGGGTAGGTTTTAGATCCTAACCCGGCAAAGATTTGTGCTCCAATCGATGTTCTTTCTCAGGCAGAGATCGAAGACTGGTATGGATCGATTCTACAAGTCTCAACGATCCTAATGCAACAAACGGCGAGAAATTTAGTTAAGAAATGAGCGAGAACGAGCTTGGCGGGATTTCAAAAATCATTTTCTCCATGGCAGAATTCTACCTAAGAAAGTGATTTTCCGCAAAAGAAGAACTTTGCACTGTGCGGGTTTCGCACCTCTCAAGTGGTTTTCCGCAAAGAACTTTGCACTGTGCAGGTTTCGCACCTCTCAAGTGATTTTCCGCAAGCTTAGTTATAATAAGGTGGGCCCAATTTATTAAAAAGGAATATTATATTATTGTTTTAAGAGATCAAATAAAGCATGTGCTTTAAGTTAAGTAGCCTGCGCACTTAAAAATGATGTGCGGAAAGACAGGTAGTGGCTTCTCCATTATGCAGAAATCGCACCTACTAGGTGCGATTCCCGCAAAGAAGGTTTTTCACATATTGCAGGTTTCGCACCTCCCTCATACATTTTCGTAAAGAAAGCAGAAAATGACCTCTCATGTTCATTTTCCGCCAAGGAGAAGCTCCAATCTCATTTTCCACGAAGAGAAGCCAAGTTGGAAATTTCCGCCAAGAGAAGCTCTTTTGCAAATTTCCGCTAGGAGAAGCTCTTTTGCAAATTTCCGCCGGAGAAGCTCCTTTCCAATTTTCCACAATGGAGAAGCAGATTTGGTATTTTCTGCTGGAAGCATTCAGTCTGGGATTTTCTACCAATTGCATTAAAGGCCCGAGTTCAAGATAAAGATGAGGATTCTCAATACCATTGGAGGTTGAAATCGAAACCGAATAGCATCAAACATGTGAAAAACATAAGCAATTATTTGACCCCGAAGCCCAATGGGTTGGACTTGATAGATGTCATTAAAGAGAAGATGAAGGATTCAAACTGAAGTGTCACAGTTTGATTGATGCTTCTGCAAGTGGCACAAACAGAGCTACAGAGCTGCCAAAGCTTATCAGACAAAGATGGAAAAAGGGAAGGAGGCCAAATGATTTAACTTCCCCTGTTCTTTTCTGTTTCTTTTCCCTGGTAATTAGTAGTGAGAGAAGTGGTTTCTTTCCATCTGTCGTTTAGAGGGAGATGAATCGATTAAACTTCCTTTGTAACGGTCATCCCCTGGCTCTATATGTATGATGTTGAAAGATTAATGAAAGGTCGGCAAATTTTTGGTGTGGAATGCTTGATGTTGCAGAGACAATTGAAGGTGTTTTATGTCAATTATTTTATGTTCCAGTTAGTTAGATGGTTCTTCCTCTTAGTCTAAGTTACATTAAGAAAGAAAGGATGTTTCATTATTTTGTTGCGAGGATGTGAATAAACCTCAGCAAGATGTGCTGTGGGATATTCAGAGAAGAGCTAGATAGAATTTGTTAATGATATGACTCTTTTTCTTAATCTGAATTGTAGTAGGAAGGAAAAGATGTTTCATTCCTCTATTTTTAGGATGTGAATGAACCTCAGTAGGATGTGCTGTGGGATATTCAGAGAAGGATTCATTAGAAGTTTTCATCATTTCATTTATCTCTCTGTTAGTAGTTGTTGTAGATTAGTTGGTACTGAGTGTATGAATTCATAGGATGTGTGAGTTCTACAGCTTGGTTTATAGATTAGAAAGATCTCCTTGCCTGGATTAAGTTTTGTTTAGGCTTAATTCGGTTTGCCTCTTCTGCTCTCGGGTCAAGAGCATACCCTGTGTTAGTTTTAGGATCAAGACATAATTCATTGCATATCATTCCAAAAGGGAGCTGTACCTACCAATTCAGAGAAAAGCCAGTAATCAAAGAAAGGCTTTTCAACTGTTGTAATCAGATATTGTTCGTAATTTGGGCACTAAGAGTCATATTCCTAAGAAGTGAGAAAGGACAAATCTGTTTACCAACAGATTTTTGGCGACTCTACTGGGGATTTGAATAGTCACTAGATCAGTACATCGTATCATGAGGATAAATGGTACTCCCTCATGAGAATATCTTTCCAGTGCTCCAACCAAACCTTGGTTTTCAAGATGATCAAGAAGACATAAGCTCGTCTCTCAATACATTTGTTTGGAGATATAGGAGGAACGCTGAGCATTACAAAAATGCGAGCCAGGTACTAGAGGAAGAAGAAAGAAGGGTGGAAGATTTAGAAAGAGCTGTTCAAAAGAGGAATATCCAGAGAGAAGAAAGACAAGCACGAAGAGAAGCCCAGCAGTAAACTCTTATCAGCACCCTGGAACGCACAAAGTTCCTCAGGAGTACCAGAGAGCAGGGTGGATGAGATCCTATGTTTGACAAGCTAGAAGAGCTTGGTTTTCCCATCCTAGAGGTTCCTAAAAGAAGAGGAGAAAAGAAGAGTCAGAGTAGACCGGCTTCCCCTATTAGGAATCAAATTACTTCACAAAGCGCTTGCTAGGTATTGACTCTTCATGGTATCAATACTCCCTCGGTCATTAATTTTCCACCATATAGTGCAAGGGCTATCATGGCTGCTCCATGGGCTGCAGAAGTTGGACCTTTAGAATTAGCGGCTTATCATCCGCTTCCTGCGGGGTCGAGAAAGAGTTTCCCTAAGTTTTCTGGTGACGGACAGGTCACTCCGGATGAACATATTAAAGCATTCTTTGCAGCCACTAACATCTTGGGGGTGGCATATGAGGACGTTGCCGTAAGATTATTCATTGAGACTCTAACAGAGAATGTCGCGGATATGTTCTACCATCTGGATGATGGCTCTATCACTAACTGGAACATGATGAGAATGGCGTTCAAAGCCCGATTTAAGACTGCAGAAGATGAGCATGCTCTGTTAACGCAACTAGCATCCATCAAGAAGCAACCTCACATGAGTATGAGGGATGTTGTAGCCAGTTTCCACAAAATTACCAGTAGAATCCCTGCAACTGCTAGGCCTACTGCTGGTAATCTCAAAATGTTCTTCATAAGCGTGATGCCTCCGGATGTAAATTATGACTTAAGACAGGCACGCCCTGCTGATCTAGCAGACGCACAAAGAAGAGCCATTGAGTGCGAAGATGACTTGATCTCCGCGGGAAAGTGGAAAAGGGAGATTCAAACCAAGGAAGCTCCAGCAATACTACGTCATCTAATGAGATGCTTCAGAAGTTGTCAAATGAGTTGGTCGCGATGAAGAAGAAATTACCGGGTTTCAACAACTCTTATTAGCGGAATTTTCAGAATGTGCCGGGAAGAGGTGCAGACAATAAGTTCCTGCAGCTTACAGGCACCCAGCCGAGATTGCAGATTATGACGGTGAGAACTGCCCAGAGATCGTCCATATGATGCAGTTTTTAGCCACCAATGACCTGACTGTAGCAGCTCCTAGTGTAGATTTGGATACATACTCCAATGGCGACTCCGGAAATTTATTTGTGGAGTATAAATTTGACTCTGAAATCAAAGGTGAATGCTATGCTACCATTGATGGGACTTCGCATCAAGTACTCACCCAGGGATAGAAGTTGAAGAACCAATCTTCGAGCCAACCTCTCAAAAGTGACTCTGTTCCTTCCACAAGCAATGCCCATGCTTATCAAGGAGCCTCAAATTCTCAAACGGGTAAGGATAAAGCACCTTTTGATTTTATCCAGTTTTGTGAAGAAGCAAAATTTCAGATTTCCCCTATAGAGTATTTAGCTTCACATCCTTCTGAATTGAAAAGACTAGTGGAGAGATGTAAGGGGGATGTCTCAAACTTGAATCACAATGTGACCGTAGAACAAGAAGGGGAAACATTGATAGCTAATTTGTTTCATCAAGAAGAATGTACTGTGTTAGCAACTTCTCCTAGTTAGAAACCTGACCCCTTCTATGTTTCATTGTATATTAACGGTTGTAAACTAAGTAACTGCATAATAGACTCTGGAGCGTCAGACAATGTCATGCCCCATTCAGTGGCCAAATCCTTAGGTCTTAGTCTCACAGAGGTTCATGGGAGATGTTATTCAATGGATGCTAAACAGGTCCCCTTGCTAGGACAAATTAAAGATGCCCAGGTTGCTTTGGCCTCTCACCCCGAAAAGAAGCTCTTATTGACTATCCTAGTGGCAGACATCCCGGCAAGCTATGGTCTCCTCCTAAGTAGAAGTTTCTGTAGAGACTTAGGGGGGGAGATAAAGTTAGACTGGTCTCAGGCTATGATACCAATTGGGAACAAGAAAGTTAAGTTGGAGCCTGAAGAAAAAGCTAAATTCACCATCCTGAAATCTGATGATCCCAAAGCCCAAATAAACTACCAAGAGTTGGAATTTGGCAATTACATGTTGTTCACTGAAGAATCCCTGAGTGAAGAAAGAAGTGAAAGTCCAAATGGAAGAACTTCATGTGAAGGGAGCAACCTTACCGGTGTATGGACCCTGGAATTTGATGAAAGCTGCTCTTCATCAGGATCCGGTGCGGGCGTCGTGTTAATCCCTCCTCAGGGTGAACCTGAGCCTATGGCCTTTAAATTGGAATTCAGGAACACCAACAACATCGCTGAATATGAAGCTCTATTACTTGGAATTGCAGTAGCAAAAGAAAAAGGAGTAAAATTGCTGAAGGCTAGAGGCGACGCAGAGCTCATTGTGAAACAGGTTAGAAAACAATACTCTGTCAAGAATCATAGATTGAATAATTATAGAAACAGGGTCTGGGACGAAATAGAAAGTTTGGATGCCTTCTCCATTGAAGCGGTACCAAGAGAGTTGAATTCCAAGGCTGACTCCCTGGCAGTTTTGGCTTCTTTATTGTTGCCTCATCCAGAGTTTAAAGACAAGAAGTATCAGATCGAGATTGT
>MU223511.1:57659-67964 GCA_018584345.1 Thuja plicata
TGTGTGTATACACACAAATGTGTATATACATGTGTGTGTATATACACACATGTGTGTATATACACACATGTGTATATACACATTTGTGTGTATACACACATGTGTGTGTATATACACACTACACACATGTGTATATATACACACACATATATATACACACATGTATATATATACATACCCACATTAAAAAAAAGGATTTATAAAAAAAATTATAAAAAAAATAAAAATTAATAAAATAAAATAAATTTGAATCCATAAATAGCTTATTCTCGAATAAGAAATGAATTCCAGCTTTTTTTTAGAATTAACTTATGCTAGAAAACGCCCCAAAATGGGGATAAGTTTTCTAATTCGAGAATAAGGAAAATGCCCACAAACAAAGAATAAATTTATTCTAGCATTAACTAATGCTTATTCCAGGTTAATTCCTAGTGCCAAACGGGCCCTTAGGTATAGATTTCCAATTCCTAGAATAGAAGACTTGATGGATTGCTTGAGGGTGCTAAGTACTTTTCTAAAATTGGTTTAAAGAGTGGGTACTATCAAACTAGGATGAAAGAGGGCGATGAGTGGAAGTCTTCATTTAAGACTACAAAGGGGTTTTATGAATGGTTAATTATGCCCTTTGGGCTTACTAATGCACCAAACACCTTTATGAGGGTGATGAATGAAGTCTTGAAGGACTATATAGTAGTTTTTGTAGTTGTCTATTTAGATGACATCCTCATATTCAGTAAAACCAAAGAGGATCATATGAAACACTTGGAGTTAGTGTTGAAGAAGTTGCAGGAGGAGAAACTCACCATAAACCTTGAGAAGATTGAGTTCATGAAGGAAGAGTTAGTCTACCTTGGCTTTGTAGTTTCCAAGGGGTACTTGAAAATGGATAAAGAGAAAGTAGAGGCTCTCTTGAACTAGCCTGCTCCTAAGATAGGGACAAAATTTAGGAGCTTCCATGGGTTAGCCCAATTCTATAGGAAGTTCATTAGGAGATTTAGTGAGATTTGTGCTCCAGTCCTAGAGACTATAAATGGAGGATTGAAAACAAAGTTTGTGTGGACCAAGGCAGCTAATGAGGGGTTTGAGAGGTTGAAGAAGGAAGTGGCTACTCAGCCTATATTATTGTTACCTAGTTTTGACAAAACATTTATTGTTGAGAGTGATGTCGGCAGCATTGCAGTAGGAGTTGTCCTAAGCCAAGAAGGCAGGCATGTGGCCTTTTTCAATGAAAAGCTAAATGAGGCTAAGTCTAGGTACTCTTCCTATGACTTGGAGCTATATGCTTTTGTGCAAGCCTTAAAGAAGTGGAGGAATTATCTATTTCCTAAAGAGTTTGTTATCTTTACAGATAACCAAGCATTGAGTTATATAAACACTCAAGACAAGCTTAGCTTGAGGCACATAAGGTGGATGAAGTTCTTACAGTCATATACATTCACTATAAAACATAAGAAGGGGGTGCAAAACAATGTTGCAGATGCCCTTAGTAGGAGACTACTTACCATCAAAGAAATTAAGTTGCAAAGTATAGGATTTGAAGGCTTTAAGGACCTTTATGAGGGAGATTCAGATTTCTCAGAGATTTACAAAGTGTGAAAATATTTTGAGAATCATTTTCATAGTGAGTTTGTAGAGTATACATTGCATAATGGGTTTCTATTTAAACACAATCAACTTTGTGTTCCAAAAGGCTCAATGAGGGAGAACGTCCTACAGGAAAATAATAATGGAAGCCTAAGTGGACATTTTGGACTAAATAAGACATTGGACCTAGTGGAGTGATTCTATTGGTGGCAAAAGATGCAGAAGGAAGTGAGAAGATATGTGGAACAGTGTAGCATATGTCAGAAGGCTAAAGGCACTTCATCAAATGCAGGACTTTACCAGCCATTATCTATCCCAGGTAGACCTTGGGAGTGCATAAGTATGGACTTCATAGTGGGGCTACCTAGGACTCCAATTGGTTTAGATAGTGTATTTGTAGTGGTAGACAGGTTTAGTAAAATGAGCCAGTTCATACCATGCAACACAACACATGATACCAGCCATATTGCCTACTTTCTGTTCAAAGAAGTAGTGAGGATTCATGGCCTACCAATGAGCATTGTTGCAGACAGGGATGTGAAGTTCATGGGTAACTTTTGGAAGACCCTATGGAAGAGACTAGGCACAAATTTGTCTCATGGATCTGCCTAACATCCTCAAACAGATGGGAAAATTGAAGTAATCAATAGAGTTCTTGTGAACTTGCTTAGATGTCTGAGAAAGGAATATGGACAAGGATGGGAACAAGTTATTCCACAGGAAGAATTTTCCTATAATGATAGCACAAATATGACTACAGGAAAAAGTCCATTTGAGTTTGTGTATGGGGCACATCCAAGGGGTGTGATGGAGCTCAAAGACCTCAAAGGATATGAGGGAGTTAGTGGGCATGCTGATGATTTCACACAATCAATGAAGGAAGTTCATGAATAAGTGAAAAAGACCTTAATGGAGGCCAATCAAAAGTTGAAGGCAAAAAGAGATGAGGGAAGAAGAGATTTTCAGTTTGAAGTGGGAGAGTTAGTAATGGTGTTCCTGAATAAGGAAAGACTACAAAATGGGATACGTAGTAAACTACAAATGGAAAGAATTGGACCTTGCAAGATATTGGCTAAGTATGGGCCTAATGCTTATAAGGTGGAGTTGCCCAAGGAGATGTCAATTTCTTCAATCTTCAATGTGAAAGATTTAATCAATTATAAGGGGCAAGAGATGGATGAGTAGTAGTATAGTATACAAGTACATAAGGACATGGGAGATTTCAAGACTTTGGAACAAGTCAAGCCACAAGTGGAGAAGATATTAGATTCAAGAGTAAAGAAGAAGACAAGACACAAAGTCTATATGGAGCATCTAGTGATGTGGAGACAACAACCAGAGTCAGAAGGCACTTGGATATCTAAGAGTGACTTCAAGAAGCATGGAATTAGTGAGGAGTTCCTGACACCACAAGTACCTTAACTTTCTTGTTGCAGGGGGAGGATGGTGCAGGAGCACCCTAAGGTCTTTAATAAGATCTTGAGACATTTTGGCTTGAAGTTTTGTTTGGAAAACCATCCATGAATAAGGAATAATCTATAAATTCCCTAGTGTTTTTTGAGGTGTGGTTAGAGTTAGGAAAGGTTAGGGTTTGTATGTTGTTGGGTCTAGTTGATTTTAGGGGTCTAGAACCTAGAAGTCAACTCAAAAGTCAAAGGGAAGACCAAAGTCCCAAAGTGGGAATATTTTTATTTTTTTAATATTTTTAAGTCATGTTTGGTCAATTAGTAAGGTTTGGAACCAATTAAGACCCTCAAAGTGGAAAAATTGTCATTTTGACAAAAGTTGTCAAAGTTGTCATGACAACATTTCCTAGGTTTTAGGAATCGGCTCTTATGGTGCCCAAATCTTGACCAAAGGGTCTAGACAGGTGGGATAGGAGTATATAAGTTGATTTAAACCCTAATCTGATAGTTATATTGAACATTGTATGGACTGGTGTTTAATAAGAAGCAATTGAAAGTGTAATTAAGTTACAGAACCATCATCCACCACTTTATTGGATTGAATAGATTGAATGAATGAATGAATAGTGTCTAAAATGTAATTCCTAAGATATTTGTCACATTATTTTAGTGGATTGTACTTTCTAGTTAGGTTTTGTTTAAATTATTGTGTTTTGCAAGTTCACTCGCCAGTTTTGGCCTAGTTATGTAAAGAATGGGTTTCTTTGGTGTTACCGTTGTTCAAACTCCATGACCACTTGGAATCCATTAGATCCTTGTATATAATTTTTACATATGGCTTGTGGAGTGTGTGTGTGTGTACAGGGGAAGCTTGAAAACAATCATGCCCTAGGTGAGTACTAGCTATTCTGGTCAGGGTGACTGAGCAGTGCAGCAACAATGGAGATTGCAAGTTGATTGGTATGTGCCAATCAGTGATAGTGCAGTGTAGGGGCATGAGGTGTAGACCTTTCTAAGGAAGGAGGAGTTCTGAGGAGCTCATTAGATTATTGGAAGAAGACCAAGAAACTAGACCAGTCTTCATGCCCTAGAAACCCTTATTTTTAGGGGTTTGGTAAAAGTCCATTGTACGGATAGAGTTGAGACCAGAGACCTAGAAAATATTAAAGGGGAAGAAAAACCCAGAAATAATATGTATTTTTTTTCTAGGGTTGTTAAGGGGTTTTAGGAGGAAAATCACATTTTCAGTGATTGGGAGGGCTAATAGGCCTAAAAGACATGATTTTGGAACCCGATTGGAAAATGGGTGAAATATTCACAATATTGAAACCATAGAGGTTGGATTAGACCTAAGAGTAGTTGGTAATTTAGTCCTTGATTAGTTGAACCTATTGGAGTCGTAGGAGGCTAGTGAAGCCATGGATGCAAGAAAGCTATGGAGGAGAGAATAGAGAGGAGTTTGAAGTTGGTGGGAAGTTCCTAGGGAGTTAGGGGATTAGGAAAGAACCCTCTAGTTAGGGTAGATAAAGAGACCCTAATAAAAAACAAGTGAAGGTATTGGAGAGAGCTAGAAGGCTCTAGGAGAGGAGCTCCCCATCAGAGGCCTTGGTTTAGGGGCTCTTGGATTTGTTTTGAAATGCAGAGTTATCTAAGGAAGTTGACGAGAAAAAGGAGAGGAATCGACTCCTTGAACCAACCTTAGAAGGCATGATGTTAAGGCTGGAGGAAGTTGATAATGAAGCAACTAGAAGCAGAGAAGGGGTGGAAAATAGTGATAGGGGAAAGAAGGTTGCTGTGGAAGACATCATTCCAAAACCTAACCCTATCTTGAATGAAGAGCCATTCTTGAAGGCCATCAAAGAGTTTGGTTGGAAAGCATTAGAAGGAATCCATTTTTTTAGTGGAAAGATGGATATTGAAGTAGTAAAGGATTGGATAGAGGTAATGGAGAACCATTTCGAATGTGAGGGTGTGAATGAAGCCCAAAATATTAAGGTGGCCAAGTCTAGACTCAGAGGGTCAACTTTGACTTGGTGGAAATACCTTCAGGATGAGAGGGTAAGAATGGGGAAGCAACCAATAGAAAATTGGAATGCCATGGTGAAAAAGTTGAAGGAGAATTATCTCCCAGAGGATTATGAAATCCAACTCCACAGAAATAGACAAAACTTGAAACAAAAGGACCTAGATGTGGCCTCATACACTAAGGATTTCCAAAGATTTTTTCTAAGGTCTAAATTGCAAGAAGAGGAGTCAATCAAAGTGGCTAGATACTTGGGAGGATTGAAGTGGAACATCCAAGAGGAGATTAGCCTATGGACACCAGCTACAATACAAAAGTGTCATCAGTTGGCCATAAGAGTGGAGGAGAAGAACAAGAAGAAGAGTAACTCTAGTTTCAAGAATAACAGAGGTAGAGGAAGAGACCAAAGGGGTCAAAGAGGAGGCTACCAAGGCAGAGCTGAAACAAGTTCAAGAGGAGGCTATAAAAGAGGCAGGGGTAATCATGGTGGTCCTAACAAGGGAAGAGGAAGTAGGAGTAGTTCTTACTTTGCAACCATGAAGTGTTTTTATTGTGGAAAATTAGGCCATCCATCCTATAGATTTCAAGACAAACCTTCTATAGAAAACAATGACAAAATGGTAGCATATGCTCATGAGGACACTTCAAGTGTCAAATCACCTGAGATTGACCATCTAGATTCAGAGATGGGAGAGAGATTTATATTCAGGAGAGTACTGATAAGAAAACCAATCAAGGATGAGCCCAAACATAGGAGGGACTTGTTTAGAATCAGATGCAAAATTCTTGGTAAGGTTTGTAAAGTGATTGTGGACTCTAGATACACAGATAATATCATCTTAGAGGAGGCATTAGTGAAACTCAAGCTAGATAAAATACCTCATGTAAATCCCTATAAGGTGACATGGCTCAACAAAGGCCAAAGTGTGTTGGTCAATGAGTAAACATGGGTAGAGTTTTCAATTGCAGGATACAAGGATAAGTTACTTTGTGACATCCTACCAATGGATGCTTTCCATTTTCTATTAGGAAAGCCTTGGAAATTTGATAAAGGGGTAGTATATGATGGGAAGGAGAATTTCATCACCTTCAAGAAAGGAGGGAAGACTTTCAATATTTAGTCTTTACTAGAAGATGAAGAACCACAGTCAAGGACTCCTAATGTCATGTTGTGTAGTGGGAAGGAGTTTGTGAAAGATATCAAGGGTGATGAGAGTGAGGGGTATGCAATTGTACTAAGACCCAAGGGGGATGAAAAACTAGTGAAGGAGCCATTACCACTAGAGGTGCAAGAATTGCTTGTGAAGTACAAGGACATAGTGAGTGATGGAACTCCTGCAACCCTACCACCTAACAGGGTAATAAGTCACCAAATAGACTTTGTACCAGGGGCATCTCTGCCCAATAAGGTAGCATAAAAGCTTACTCTTGATCAAAACTAGGAGGTAGCTAGACAAGTGCAGGAACTCTTGGATCAAGGCTTTATCAAGAAGAGTATTAGCCCTTGTGCAGTCCCAGTTGTGTTGGCATCGAAGAAGGGAGGAAAATGGAGACTATGCCCAGAGTCAAGGGCCATAAATAGGATCAAAATAAGGTATAGGTTCCCTATACCTAGGATAGAGGATCTCATGGATTGCCTTGGAGGGGCAATGTACTTTACCAAGTTGGACTTGAAGAGTGGGTATCACCAAATCAGGGTGAAGGAAGGCGATGAATGGAAAATGAAATTCAAGACCATAGATGGGTTATATGATTGTTTGGTCATGCCATTTTGCCTCTCTAATGCTCCGAGCACATTCATGAGGCTCATGAATGAGGTGCTCAGGAATTCACAGGGAAGTTTGTGGTGGTATATCTTGATGATATACTGATATTTGGAAAGACAAGAGAGGAGCATGTCAGACATGTAGCGGTAGTATTGAAGAGGTTGCATGAAGAGAAATTGGCTACCAACCTTGAAAAGTGTGAGTTCTTCAAACAAGAACTAGTGTATTTGGGCTTTTTAGTGTCTAAAGGGTCTTTGAAGATGGACCAAGACAAGGTTTCTGCTATCCTAAACTAGCCTCTACCTACCACAACCACTGAGGTAAGGATTTTTCATGGCCTTGCATAGTTTTATAGGAAGTTTATTAGGAATTTCAGTGGGATAGGTGGACCAATGATGGATACTATTAAGGGTGGAGTCAAAACTAAGTTTAGGTGGATATTAGAAGCAGAGAAAGCCTTTGAGTTGTTAAAGAAACAAGTGGCTATTCAACCTATCCTACAATTACAAAGCTTTGAGAAATTGTTCACCATTGAGTGTGATGCAAGTGGGATGGCAGTAGGAGGTGTATTGAGTCAAGAAGGTAGGCCAATTGCCTTCTCTAGTGAGAAATTTAATGAGGCAAAGAAGAGATATTCTTCATATGATTTGGAACTACATGCTTTAGTTCAGTCCCTTAGAAAATGGAGGCATTATTTCTTGTCTAAAGAGTTTGTGGTATTTACTGACAATAAAGCTCTTAGTTGGGTATGTATAGGATCATGGTATGCCAAAAAGTGGCGATGTGAAAAAGAAGTCCTGATTGCTAGGTTGATTGAAAAATAGCTACAAATTTCAAATGGTATATCATTTTCTAAATCTGAAACATGTGTCACATTCTATGCTTTGCCTAGTACAAGAAAAAAGAAAAAAAAATTCAATTTGACGAAGTTTAGACTAAGTTAAGGTGGCCAGACATGAGAACTTTTATATTCTGGAAAATTTGTAGAAGACAAATCATAATTAATTATTTACTTGGAAACAAATTACAAAAAATATGCGTGACATCTGGACATTAATCTACTACTTATATCTAAAATCTAGTAAAAAAAAAATATCATTTGATTGTGTTTAAGGTGGTCAGACATACAGATACTTCTTCTCTTTTTAGTCCTGATTGATAGACTGATTGAAGAAAAACTATAACTTTCAAATGGTATAACATTTTTGAAATCCAAAACATGAGTCACATTCTATGATTTTACTACTACAATTAAAAACTAAAAAAAAATCAATTTGATGAATTTTAGACTAAGTTAAGGTGGTCAGACACGAGACTTTTTATAATATGGAAAAGTTGTAGTAGAAATATCATATTTAATTATTTACTTGGATAAAAATTACAAAAAAATATGCGTCACATCCAAACATGAGTCTACTACTTATATCTAGAATCTTGTAAATAAATATTATCATTTGATTGTGTTTAAGGTGTTCAGACATACACCTTCTTCTTATCATTTTCCTAAAATTTTCATACTATTGCATTGAAATTTGAAATTTCACCATATAGAATTTTTTTTTTTAAAGAAGGGATAGTAGCTTAGAAACTAGATTCAATTTTCTATAGATTCTCTTGCTAAACATTTTTGACATAAGATTGATAACTTTTCCAAATTGTTACATCAACTTTCCTAACCCTAATTTTCTAAATTTTCATTGCCACTTAACGCCTAGTTTGACATACCATGATCCTGCACATACCCAGCTACATAAATACTCAGGAGAAATTAAGAAATAGGCACTTGAAATGGATGGAGTATTTACAAGCATTTATCTTTACTATAAAGCATAAGAAGGGACAACTCAATAAGGTTGCAGATTCCTTAAGCCGGAGGTTACTGACAGTCCAAGAAGTCCAACTAAATAGCATTGGCATAGATAGTTTCAGAGACTTATACAAGCTATATGAGGACTTTGGGGAAGCATATAAGGTATGTGTTGAATTTCAAAACCATTTTCATAGCAAGTTCTCAAAGTTTACTTTACAGAATGGATTGTTATTCAGGGGTAACCAGTTATGTGTGCCAAGAGGCTCTATGAGGATGAATATCACATAGGAGAAACATGATGGATCTCTAAGGGTTTATTTTGGTATGAAAAAGACATTAGAGCTTATGCCAAGGGTCTACCATTGGCCAAAGTTGGTGAAAGATGTCACCAAATATATGGAGCACTGTTATTTTTGTATGACGAAAAAAGGAGGAATGAGTAATGTAGGGTTGTATTAGCCTTTACCAGTCCCTAATCGGCCATGGGAGTGTGTGAGTATGGATTTTATTGTAGGCCTACCCAAAACCAAGCAGGGGTATGATATCATTTATGTAGTTGTTGATAGATTTAGTAAAATGAGGTATTTCATTCCATGTAAGACTACTAATGATGCTATCCACATAGCCTATTTTTTCTTTAAGGAGAATGTGAGGATTCATGGTCTTCCTTTGAGCATAGTATAAGATAGGGATGTGAAATTTATGATCCATATTTGGAGGACATTATGGAATATATTGGGTACTAATCTATCTTTTTGGTTCAGCCTACCACCCTCAGACTGATGGACAAACTAAGGTGGTAAATAGGGTGTTGGGTAACCTATTGAGGTACCTAACTAAGGAGTATGGGAAGACTTGGGATGTGGTCATTCCCCAAGCATAATATGCTTACAATGACAGTAAGAATAGAATGGCAGGAAGAAGCCCATTTGTGGTGTGTTGCCCCACTTTTGGTCTTTATACCTCAAGACAAAAATGGATGTTCTATGTGTGTAGTAGTAGTGGATATTTCATGCTATTGTAGAGTCTAGGTGTAGCAGTCCCCTTAGGATAGAAGGCCTTTATCAGATTTCCCTAACTTGAATTCTCCTTCCTAAGCTGGGTGGATCATGGGTCTGAAATCTTGCCTTTATCGGGTAGGTTAAGTTCCCAATCCGGTAAAGGCCGTGTTTTAAATGATTCTAACTTCAAAATCACCTACAGATGAAATACTTGCCTCATATCTTCTGTTGGTTGTATTTCGTTTTTTTTCTATTTTTCCCTAGTTCCTTGCCTTATCCTCTAAAAATTTGCAGGTTTTCATGCTTATTCCTTGTCAAAATCCTGATAAACCCTGCTAAAACCCTAAGGCCAAAGGTTAAATGATGCATTTTAAACCCTTAGCCATGTCTTTCTATTTTATCATTACCTTTTTCAGTCACTAAAGGCATGTGCTATATTAAAAGATTAAGTCAGGTCGCTTGATCGCATTACCCTGAACGAATATGCCAAAACATCTCCCGACTTCGCTTTTGCCTTGTGTCGCGTAGTCTTGATAAAAAACAGAATATTCCATCTATGAATCGAGACTTAACGATTTCCTTGTAGTTGGGTTGTCACTTAATATCATGTTTTAAAGCTTTGAAAGAAATGGGACCCGCTTCAGTCGGGTGATCGCTTGATAAATGGGCAAGTCAAAGAATTGTCATCCGACTTTGCGATTCACTTCATGTCGCA
>MU223511.1:78356-118120 GCA_018584345.1 Thuja plicata
TATACACATGTGTGTATATACACTCATGTGTATATATACATACATATATCTATACTATATATGTACATGTGTGTATATACACTCATATGTATATATACATACATGTATATATACACACATGTATATACACACATGTGTATATACACACATATATATACACATGTGTATATATACATGGATTTATATATACATTTTGATAGCAATATAATATTAACACAAAAATGGGAATGAATTTTCCTTCACAAAATAATACTCTCAATTCCAATTCCAATTTTCAATTCGAATTCCAGGTCCTGAGGGGGAATTGTGGAATGCTCAAAAAGGCCCAAAATTAGAATTCGCATAACCCTATTCCAATTTTTAATTTTGGAACCAAACAGGGAATTGAACATTTTGGGAATTCGGAAATGCCAATTCCCGTTCAATTCCAATTCCACCCCTCAACCAAACGGGCCCTAAAGAACCACGAGCTGAGATATTCTCAGAATGAAAAGAACACTTTTGCAATGGTAAAAGATCTTAAGAATTTTAGGTTTTATATCCTACATTCCCACTCTCTTGTGTATGTACCTGATGCTGTAGTGAAAAGTATTCTGACTCAACAAGATGTGGGATGTAACAACCGAGGAGCATGGATAGCCAAAACCCAAGAATACGACATAGAAATCAAACCCACCAAGTTGGTAAGAGGGAACGCCTTGTGCAAAGCAATGGTAGAAAATCAAGTAGACAAAGACCTAGGAGCTACATAGTTGGTTTTGGCAGTAAGTATGCAAGACCCATGGTTTGAAAACATTGTGTATTTCTTAACATATGGTGAATGCCCGGAAGGGTTAACTTCAAAGCAAAAGAGATACCTAAAACTGAAGGCTTCTAAATACGTAATCTGGGAAGATAGACTATATAAAAAATTTGTAGATGGAACATTTCTCCGATGTGTTGACAAACAACAGCAAGAGAAGCTGTTAAAACTTTTTCATGATGAGGCTTGTGGAGGAAACTTCTCTTCATCAGTCACTGCATTCAAGATTTTGAGATAGTGTTATTATTGGCCAGGAATGTTTAAGGATGCATACCAATGGGCGGCAAGATGTGAAAGATGCAAGATGTTTATTGGGAAGCCACAGTTAGCAGCGTTACCCCTCAGACCATTGATAATTGAAGGGCCATTCCAACAATGGGGACTAGATTTTATCGGTCCTATATGCCCTACATCTAGTGTAGGTCATACTTATATAATCACTGCAACCAACTACTTCACAAAATGGGTAGAAGCCAAGGCAACCAAAAGGACTACTTCAAAGGTAGTATGCGAGTTCATCAAAGAAAACATTATGGTAAGATTTGGTGTCCCTATTAAGTTGGTCATGGATAATGCCACATAATTTTCTTCTCAATAAATTACCAAATTTTTTTTTGAGTACGGCATCATGATCAGCCATTCCTCTTATTATTTCCCTCAAGGAAATGGCCAAGCGGAGTCCAGCAATAAAAATTTGGTCAACATTATCAAAAAGCTTGTGGTAGAAAACTAGAGAAGTTGGCATAAAAAGATCTATGAAGCCCTCTGGGTGGACAGAGTGACCCCCAAAAGAGCCATTGGTGTATCTCCTTTTGAAATCATCTACAGAGTAGAAGCTAATCTCCCATTGCCATTGGAATTAGCAACTTGCAAATAGAGGACAACAGTAGAAGATGGCATATATGAAGATGGTTTAGAGAAGAGGATCCTGTACTTGAGCAAATTGGAAGAAGAAAGGGAGAAAATGGTTGATCATATCACACACCATCAGATGCGTGTGAAGAATCTATTTGATAAAAAGACCAGACCCCATAAATTTATGGAGGGAGACATGGTACTATTATGGGACAAGTGCAGGGCACCCAAAGGCATGCATGGGAAATTTGAAACATTGTGGAAAGTACCTTTCAAAATCCATCAAGCGTTTGATAAAAATTCTTTCAAATTGGCTTATCTAGATGGTGAAGCATTACCCCTGACATACAATGGTCAGGATTTGAAGCTCTATCATATCTAAATCAAAAGCAGGTAACCCCTATATTGTATAATAGCTATGTTTAGTTCCTGTTTTTGTTTTCCTAGTTAGTTTTCCCTTTCTTCTTTCCTTTTTGCATCTCGCTTTAGTTTTGTTGTGAGCCTCCTTTGTTGAGATTTGCAAACCAAAGAGTTGAGTTCCTTTCTTGGACATGTGAATGTCCAAGTCCCTAGACAGAGCCAGTTGTTGCCCCACTTTTGGTCTTTATACCTCAAGACAAAAATGGATGTTCTATGTGTAGTAGTAGTAGTGGATGTTTCATGCTAGTCTAGAGTATAGGTCTAGCAGTCCCCTTAGGATAGAAGGCCTTTATTGGATTTCCATAATTTGAATTCTCCTTCCTGAGCCGAGTGGATCATGGGTCTAAAATCTTGTCTTTATCAGGTAGGTTAAGTTTCCAATCTAGTAAAGGTCATGTTTTAAATGATTCTAACTTCAAAATCACCTACAGATGAAATACTTGCCTCATATGTTCAAGATGTAGCTTTGGTGGGAAATCATGTTGTGACTTCTCCATGGTGGAAAATCAGATAAGGAGTGTGCTTTCCACAATTGAAAAGCTTATGAATATCAGAGGTAAATAAAGATGGAAAATGAGAAAATCAGCAATAAGAAAGCTTTGAGCACTCATAGCGAACCTATGGAAAACAAAAGAAATGATCAAACAAAGAAGATTTCATGGAATTTGCCATAGGCAAAAAAGTGGAAAATGGCTTCTCCTCTACTCCTACCGGTGGGTTACGACTTGTGAGATGCATTTTCCACCAAACTATCAGGGTGAAGAAATTTTGAAATGGAATTCATCCTATAAGAGGTCTGACATATAAGAAAGCATATGGGTTCGATATATAATGTTTTGGCACCCCTATTTGCCAGAATCCTTCTTTGGAAGATTTTCAGATAGAGAGCATTCCAAAAGTATTTTTCTGCCCAAAGGAGAAGCGAAAAAGTAATTCTTCGTTGCTTCAACAAATTTACCGTTACGGTTACTAAAGTAAAAAAATGTCTTGTAACGACATGTAAAGCAAAGTAATTAATTCAAATAAGGCCGTTTTACTTTGTAACAAACTTATTCATTAATGTAAAGGTCTTCTCATTCGTGTGGCATGGGAAGTCGGCCATTAAATGGTAAGAATTCAAAAAGTATAAAATAAGTTGAAGTTTTCAAACTGGAACCACCATTGTTCACCAAATTGTTTGAATTCAAAGTAGCTAAGATCAGTTCCTTATTGTCTCTTTTTTTTGAAGAGAAATTTGAATCCCTAAGGTGAATCATACACACATGGCTTCTAAATTTATGGGATTCAATGGAATGAATGACATTACTTCCGAGTGGCATAAAATCTCAGATACCTCGATGAAGTTCTTTGACATGCAAAACTTTCAGAACGGACTAGGAGCGGGGTGGATACATCCTTTCACTGAGAATCTTAAATAGAGGGGGTTAGTCAAAGCTGTTAGTTTTCCTATAGCCATTCAAGCTCTGAAGTTGGTTTGGGAATGTATAGCCTGATACAACCAAGACACCAAGCAGATTTTCTTACCAAACAACATGGTTCTCCTCTCCATTGATAGAGAATCTGTCTAGAATTATCTCTGCATCCCATAGTAGGTGGAATACTCTAAGATGACCTATATTTGGGTGGTTTCTGAATACTCAGCGAAGAGACCAGTCTAGAAAAGGGAGATTATGAAGTCTTGGTTTAAAGAACCCAAGAGCACCAAGGTCAAATTTCCTAAAACATTATTTGGCACAAATATGAAGCTCAAGATCATGGACATCCTGGTATTACTTCATAGGATTAGAGGTGAGGGTGAAGCTTTTAATTTTATTGAACAACATTTCTTCTTGGTCCAGATAATCTATTCTTAGCACCATTTCATTGACTAGGCCTTGATAGTGAGTGAGAATCTCTCAGATGCCCTCAATAGGGCCAAGTTCCAAAATGAATTTTACATGTCTTCTATCCTCATATATATTTTAGCTACAATTCAAATATGGTCTGGGCTTCCTAGGTTAGAGGAATTCCCAGATCATGTAAAGAGCTATGAGTTTTTCCCTTCTTTGCAACTACAAAATAGCTATGTTGATTATCTCATAGTTAATGATGCCTTTATAATAAGACTATGCAGGGAGCTACAAGGTTGTCCAAAGAGGAGATTTTCTCCTAAATCCATGGCTTTCATAAGCCAATTTGGATGCTATTTTATTCAGTTTGGAGATTTCTCATATCTTCGTCTTGTAGGTTTCGACGACTTTCCTTTGAAGCTACCCAGATATCCTACAGATATGATCGTACTGATCGAAGTAATGAGGCAAGAACTCCAGGTGAACCTAATCTATTCAAACGCAAGGAAGAAGGGCTACTAGTTCCCAATGGCCATCAGAGCTTACATTTGTGTGTCTCGATTAGAGGCAAAGAATGTCCTTAAAAAATTCTCAAAGTTCTCTCTAGCAACACATGACGTTCTGAGGCCACAGTATGATCTAGTTGATTATGCCAGAGATGTCTTACAGATGAGCCAGGCCATTCACCATGTACCTGGCATTGAAGACTATTGGGACAATTTCAAAGATGACTTGGAGAGAAAGGAAAGATTCTATGCCTGGTTAACCATTGAATAGATCAAGAAGTTCAATGTTAACATTGCAATAGAAGGGTTAGAAGACGATGGCAATCACTTGTATGATGAAACCTACTTGGAGAAAATAAAGTCCACCCCTATCAGTTTAGAGCTTATGCTGGACCAGGAAGTGAGTGACTTGCAGACTCTAATGGCAGGTATTTACAAAAGAACAGTCCAATGGGTTGAGTGTGTTAGGGATTTTTCTTGTATGAATCACAGTGCTTGAAATGTCTATTTGAATCCTGTACCTTTACTTCTGATTCAGAGACAAGAAAAGCCTAATTGCTAAGGACTAGAAAAGGTCCTTCCTCATTTTTGAGTTCCACATATACTCAGGCAGGTTTTACCTTTAATGAGGGCTGTTAACACAGTATTTGTTGATGTGGACACTAATTTGTCATGTATCTTTAATGAACAAGCTTATAAAATACCTTGTAAATGACCAAGCATAATCATATACAGGATTTAACCATACAAATCATAATCTTAAATATGACAAGAAACCAGTGATACAAGGATTTCAATCCTTCTTCCTTTTCTTGATAGGAGGGACAACCTAAATGATTCTCTCTTCAAGGAATCAATAACATGGACAGTGTCCTGCTGACAGAGGTCCTTAAATAAGTTTAGCTTATGTGTTCTTAGTAACAGAGTATTTAAAATTGATTTGGTATTTGAAAACTTAGAACACATGTGACAAAGATAGGTATTCAAATAGGTTTCTGAACCAGTGCCTATCCTTTGGGCTGCAGAGTCAATAATAAGCAAATAAATTACATAAACAAGATACACTGAACTGCCTTACAGCTCAAACAATTAGGATAATCTGCCTTACAAACTATCTTGTTACCTCCAAACCACTGTATCAAATCCTTAACTAAATAGTATGCTTCCTGAAATCATTCACAATATTTAATCCCTTCCTTGAAGGAAACTTGTAAACAATTAGATGGTTACCTTATAACCAGAGTGTTAATGAATACCTTATAAACTTTAACACAGAAAAGCATGCATACAAAGTAAAGAGACAACAGTTGAGAGGAGTAAAATTGCACCGTATTTCATTTATATAATCCAGCTTGTTTGTACATGAAAGCTTACACAGATTCAAAAGATACACATGAATCAGAATATCTGAATTTTGTTGTATATTATCTCTTCTTTACAAAATGTTCCAAAAATTCAAAGACCCTTAACTATTACAAGTCTATGATATATATAGGTTTGAGACCACCTTGGGATCCATAAGGATGAAACAAGCTTTGGATAGTCTCAAAACCCTAACCCTAAAGATGTAAGACAGAGAAAGAGAGAGAGAGAGAAGAAACGACGAGATGATCAAGTCAAAAAGGTGAAATCTGATATATCTTTTTCTTCTCCCGACCCTGCGACTGCAATCTGATTTGTAGGTGGCTGCTGGTGTAGTTATTGTAAAGTCCTGACACTTGTTCTCACCGGCTCACCTACATTTCCTTTTGAAATAACTGTCCATCAAGTCCATGAACAGTGCAGTACTCATGTTTGCAAGAGCTTGAATCCCTGACTAGACGATATTGAAACAAATCTAAGATCACAACTCCCTATAACTCTCAGAAACTTCAATCACCTTAGAACACTGTAACAGCTCAGAATATCACTTTTCTCAGAAAATAGCAACTTGGCCTTGAAATCATAAACACGGTGAATAGGAATGAGTGCACGATCTCGTGTTTATAGCCAAAGGATTCAGAGTACATGGCTCAAAATTCAGAAATGTCAGTTTTGTCATTAAGCTGGTATGCCATGAAACGTTTCAAAAACCTAGCCGTAGTCGCAGAAGGTGACAGAAAATCAAATTTAAATCCTGAGAAATTTTATCGCAATCATCAAACGGTTAAGACAGCTGACATGGCACTCTGTGATTCGTCCTCTGTCATACATCTTAGCTACCTTCTGTACACAGTAATCAAAAATTATTTTATCTGATTGGCCGCCGGGTGATCTTCTCTGTCACGTCATCCACTTGGCGCCGCTTTTATAGATCTTGTTTATCTGGCGACCTCGCGACCTCATAAAGTCTCCTTGTCACGAGCATATTCTCTTAACCATGGTCTGATCTTCAGATTAGGCGACCACGTAATTCCTTTACCTCAGGTAACCCAAGTCTTTCCAGAGATCAGGCAACTATGTGAAAATCTAAGTCACGCAGGGTTAACCTTAACTTAGTTTTCATCTCCAGACTACGCGACAAACCGTTGCACTTAACACTTCATTGTTATCGCCAAGTCGCTAGATGTTCATTTCTCCTTTCAAGACTTCACGACAACACTTAGTCGCTGAGTCAGGTGATCCTGTGTCTTTACCTTTAACTTAAAGCATGTGCCCTTTTCTATTTACAGCGACCTCGCGATATACCCTAATTGCTTAGTCGGAAGGACTTTTCCCCTGGGGCACTTTTATCACCAGACTACGCGACCACCGTTAGATCCTTTCACTTCTTCATCGAACGGCTGTCTTTTAATCGCTATACATTTCCTCATGCCCTTAAAATATCAGGAGACTTCATGACTGAGGGTAAATATACCTTAGTCTCGTTATCGCTTGATCCCTTTCCTTCATCAAGCGACCTCCCGACAACCACTAGCTCTGTGATAGATGTCATCTTTTCTTTCGTCCTCCTTATATTTTCTGGAAACTGAGTCATCACTCCTGATCTGGGGACATCCCGACTGAAGGAAATCACTTAGCATGAAACTGTTAGTCACTGGGTCGGGATTGTTATCTCTTAACCGCCAAATATCATGAGACCACGCGACTGAAGAAAAGCCTTTACTGTTTGACCGAGCAGATCCAGCGACAATGTGACATGAAGTAAGCGCAAGGTCGGGAGACATTTCTTTGACTGGCCATTTATTCTCGCGATCACCTGACTAAAGGTGGGTCCCGTTCTTTTAAAGCTTCATATCATGAGAATCAAGCGACAACCCAACCAAAGAAAGATCACTAAGTCTCGATACACTGATGGAATATTCGATTTCTTAACGAGACTACGCGACACAAGGCAAAACTAAGTCGGGAGAGGTTTTAGCATATTCATTTCTGGTAATGCGATCAAGCAACCTGACTTAAAAGCACATGTCTTAAGTGACTGAAAAAGGTAATGATAAAACATAAGACATGGCCAAGGGTTTTAAACATGCATCCTTTAACACTAGGTTTTAGGGTTTTTCAGGGTTTTTGACAATTTGGGAAAGGAATAAACATGAAAACCTAAAAAATTTCAAAGGGGAGGGCAAGGACCCAGGCATATTAGAAAAAACACAAAATACAACCAAAAGAGTGGATTGTAGGATGAAGGAAGAGGTCAGAGAGGAAACCCCCCGCTCAGCGAACTCCTGTGAAAGCAACTACTGGTACTGCAACCACTTCCTCAGCAACAACCTCTAGAGTTGCAAAAGGACTAATTCAACCATCGGGAGGAGGCAATGAACCCCCTGAGAAATCCTCTCTCTTAGAGAAGACCTACGGGGAAGGTCCTCTTGCAGATGCCAGAGTCACAGAAGAAGTCGACCTAACAAATCAAACTAGGTCTACAACTGAGCTTTCCAAAGCTACAGAATCTGAACAGCTAATTAGTGCCATTGCTATTGATACTTTAGTTGGGAATTCAACCCAATAAACTCCAAAGAGGTCATCCCCTATCATAGTGGAAGTAGGAGAGGATACCCCAAGTACCTCTACAGAATCAGACAAGAGAGGTGGAGAGCAATAGGAGGTCACTCAAGCTATGAAATTGATCTCCTCTTCACCTACTTTGGTGAATCCATTCGCTTCTTGTCCTAAAGCTACTCCTCCACTAATTAGGAAGTTTTTCATTGAAGAGTTGGTCTCCACCAACAAGGTCACTAGCACAGAGTCATGGATAGAAAACACTCTAGAGCGCAAAAGGAAGAGGGTGGAGGAAGCAATTCCCAGCAAGGACACTCTATCACAGGCTTTTCAACGCAAGGCTACTACAAGTAAGTAAAAGAGTGTAAAGACAATGTCTACTCTGGGTTGGGATCTTGAGATAGGGCACTTCACCATGGAAGTAGCCAAGCCCACCAAAGAAGGTAGACTCGAAGATCTGGCAGCTTCTGACTTTCAGTTGCAGTCATTTGATATGGGCTTGGCTCGACACGATACCAAAGCGGATTGGTGGAAGTCCACCAATGTAGTAATAGAGGAAGAGCTGGAAGACCTCAAGACTTCCAAAATCTAGCTTAAGGAAGAAGTGGCTCAGCTAACTGATTTCATTAGATAGCTCCTGACTCCTATTGCAAGTGCTCCCAGTACCCAAACTTCTTTTGATCCCAGCGTTGTTGAGAACCAAGCCATTCTAGATAAGTTGCAAGAAGATCGACACTATGGGAAAATTGGTAAGAGGTGGATCAAGAGGCTCGAGTTAGAAGGTCTAGTGATGATTGAGCAGTTAGGTAATAGTGTTCTAAGGCTAGAAACAGAGAAAAGTAACATTGAGAAGAATTTACAGACTCTCACAGCAAAGAGAGTGAGATGCCAAGAGTGCATAGTCATGTTGCATGTGGCAATAAAAATGAAGACTAAGGAGGCCTTAAAAGATAAGATCCTATAGAAGGGTTATGAGCCCTTGATTGAATAGCTCCAAAGTCTGGAGTTCAAGATTGAGATGATCATTCAGGCTGAGATGGGACTACAACAAATAGATGTTAAAGTTAAAGAGGAGCAAAGTAAAAATTATAAACTCCTCCTAGGACTTCATGTGGAATCACAAACGAGTGGTGAAGGCAAAGCAATAGTTGGAGTGGCCAATATGTAGAAGTCATTCACAGATTACCTACACAATTTGGCAGAGCTATCTTCGACTCATTTAGATAAAGTGCCAGAGCTCCAGCAATTAAGTGGATGCATCTTTAGGGCTATGGAGGAGCTGAAAGATTGGATAGAGGAAATCAAGACTCTAGCCAAGGAACATTCCAGATGGCTTGTTCATTACACCAATGTCCACATCAACAGAAATGAAGGGCTCATCCAAGTTATCACTGTTGTAATCGCATATAGGGCCAAATTAGATAAGGGGAAGGAAACCAAATCTTAGATTTTTCCCCCTTATGCTATTTTGGTCAAGTTTTTGTAACGGATAAACCTTTGGTTATCATTTCTGGTTGGGAAGTTGAACCGTTTCAATTACTCCTTTTTGTAACGGTTCAATCTGGAACTCTATATGTATTAATCCAAAAATTAATACAAAGGTCGGTTAAATTTTGGTGTGAAGAATATCATTGTTGCTGAGTCAATTATGTATGTTTGAATACAATTTCTTTAACTATTCCATTGCATTTCATTTACCTTTCTATTGAATTCGAACGCCTCTTTAGAGTTAAATTTGTGATCTATATTTGAACCAGAGTTTTGTATTATGATTTGATACGGCTAATTAAGGGGAAGATCAGTCACTACTCTAAGCTTTGGGAATGTTCTTATGATACAGATGGACTCAATATCATTGCATTGTTAGTTTTGAGTTTTGCATCTGCATTTTTAGCAATCATTCATGCATCAATAGTGTTGGGAGTTGATCTGAATGATAAAATCTCATAATTGGCTAGATTTAGAGTTGCATTTACTTTGCCTGAGCTATTTTTTGTCTAGATTTAGATTGGTTTACCTCTCCTTCTCTCAGGTTAAGACAATACCCTAGTTAGGTTAGAAAAAACTAAAATTCATTGAACATTATTCATATAAGGGAGCTATACCTTCCAATTCAAAGGGAAAATAGGTTATCAAGTAACTATTTCCCAACTATTGTATTAAATTGTTCTTAAATATTTTTGGGTATTTTAGAGTTACTTTCAAAAGAACAATTTGTTCACCAACATGTTGGTTTATGGCATGCACCCTTGAGGTGTTTGTGAGCTCAGGGATCTTGGAGGTATGGAGTATAGAAGTGGACATGTTGAGGACTTCACCCATACTATGAAGGAGATACAGGAACAAGTCAAGCAGCAAATCCAAGACAATGAACAAAAGTTTAAGCTAAAATTTGATGAAAAGAGGAGAGATGTTTAGTTTGAGGTGGGTGTCTATTTGATGGTTCACTTGAACAAATCAAGGCTACAGAAAGGTGTCCCTACCAATATTCATATGAAAAGGGTGGGACCTTGCAAAACACTAGCCACATATGGGGCTAATGTGATAGGGAGGAACTTAGATATCTCTTTGAGCTATCTTGAACTCTTCTTAGGTCACTCCTAGGACCCTTAGGGCTTCCTCAATCCACCCTCCAAATCTTGGAAATATTCAATTCTTTCCCTCTCCTAAGAATCTTCCTATCTTATTAGGTTTCCATCCTTTGTTCTTTGCAAGAACTCCTTTCAACTATACCTCCCAAACCCTAATGATTGTTTTGGATTGCAGGAAGGCCAGGGATTCATTCAAATTAAATATTGAATCCCAACATGGGTCTTAAGTTTCCAAGGTAGACCATTTCCCCATCGCTTACCAATTTCCTATCTTTTAGGCCTTGTAGCCTTTTTCCTAAATTAGGCCTCCTAAAAAGTAGGAATGCACATTTTCAGTGACAAATCCTCAAAGGAACCCCAAATGTATTTTGGAATTTCACACCTACCATTCAAGACCTTCAATATTTTGGTGGTCTCAGGTCTCAACCCTGTCTGTACACTCTGTTTCAGAAATAGGGCTTTTCCAACCTTTCTAGACCAGTTCTTGGTCTTTGGTCTCAAAACTTGGTGAGTTGGTTTCTTGGGCACTCCTCCTCATTCTTGAGTACCTGCACAACACATATAATTGCATCCATGGCCTTCTTGGCTCATGAAAACATCCCTCCTGCATTTACCAAACACTTCTTCTTGGTCTTCCTAGTCGGGTTATAACCACAGTTCTCCTAGGGAAAGACCTTAAAAATAGGTGCACACACTACCAGAGCTCCATGTTCCAGATTATTGAAGCTCCATGGACCTAGTATCCATTCACAAGTGGCCATATATAACTAATGGTGGTAAATGGATTTAGGTCCACATCTTTTCCTCTCTGTCAGAACTAGACAGCAAACTGTCTAAAACAAACTAATTTACAAAAACCAAAAGAAAAGTAATTACAGAGAAAACTAACTATTGAAATGACTTTACAACATGCCCAAAAATGGCATCAAATGATCATAGTACTAAATCTAATCCATGCACAATAAGAAACAACAAAATTCATTCAATTCTGCTACTCTTTCATTCAAAAACTCATTGTCTCCAAAACCCAAAATCTGTACAATGACTTCAAACCCTTCAAATTAGGGCTTTCCTTCCTTATATCCCCTTAGCACACGTGCCTAACTCCTTGGGTGGGTTCAAAACAACTTAAACATTGAAACCCTTAAGACAACCAAAAATGTTGTCAACAACTTTTAAAAGTTGCTAATGTTGCATAGCAACATTTTGACATCTTTTACACATTTGCAATTTTCAAGTGTTTTAACACTAATCTGATCTAACTAACCATAGTTAGACCTCTTATGATATCATAGGACCCTAAAGACATGAAAAACAACAACTTTTCACTTGACCACATTATCAATTACAATGTCATTAATGAGCCAAGATGAACTACTTTGACCTAACAGAAAGCACAAATAAACACTGATTCAAACCACACTTGGTCCACATGACCTTATATAATTACAATTCCCTTCAAGAGGGTCTTTAACACTTTCAAACACCCAAAAATACATAAGACCACCAATCTGACTGGCTTCTCAAGGGTGCTCCTGCACCATACTACCAAGGCTAAGAACTTAAGTCACCTCTAGGGACAGGAGCTTAGGATCAAATCCCTGCTTCTTGAACTCATTCTTAGCTACCCAGGTAGCTTCAACCTCTAATCTTCCCTACCACTAAATGAGATTCTCCATATAAGTAACCTGTTTGGTCTTTTTCTTCACCCTAGAATCCAAAATCTTCACAGTTGTTGGTGTTGGTGTAGGTGAAAGATGAACATCCTTTGTGATTTCCTTACTGTCTGACTATGAATCAGTTTTTACTGATGTAGGCCCTTTATACATCACCAAATCTTGCACATTAAAGACAGGTGATAGTGCCAAATCTAATGGTAGGTCTATCTTATAAGCATTTTTCCCATATTTTGCAAGAATCTTGCAAGGACCTATCCTCCTCATTTGATGTTTGGTGGGGAGTCCCTTCTGCAATATAGATTTAATAAGGTGTACCATCACAAGATCTCCCATAGAAAACTGAATATCTCTCCTTCCTTCATCAACTTTTTCTTTCAGTCTTTGAGTAGCCTCTTGGAGCTGCTTCTTTACTTGGTCATGAACCTCCTTCATTGATTGAGTGAAGTCTTTTGCATATGCACTCTTACCTTCCTCATGTGCCAAGTGTCTTAACTCCAACACACCTCTAGGGTGTAGCCCATAAACTATTTCAAAGGGGCTTAAATTGTCTGTTGTCCTATTAACAGTGTCATTGTAGGCATATTCTTCCTATGGTAACAACTGATCCCACATCACTCCATACTCCTTTGTCAAGCATCTAAGGAGATTTCCTAGCACTCTATTGATAACTTTAGTTTGACCATTAGTTTGGAGATGGTAGGCTGACCCAAATGATAGGTTAGCTCCTAACCTTGTCCACAAGGTCTTCCAAAAATAACCCATAAATTTTACATCTCTCTCAGATACTATGCTAATGGGTAAGCCATGAATCTGGACCACTTCCTTAAAGAAAAAATGTGCAATATGACTGGCATCATGGGTTGTTTTGCAAGCAATGAAATGACTCATCTTACTAAACCTATCTACCACCACAAATATGCTATCTAAACCATTTTTGGTCCTAGGCAACCCAACCACAAAATCCATACTAATACATTCCCAAGGCCTATTAGGAATGGGTAGAGGTTGGTACAAACCCACATTAGAAGAGGTACCCTTAGCTTTCTGACATACCAAGCATTGCTCCACATACTTTCTGATTTCCTTCTACATCTTAGGCCAATAATAGAACCTTTGTACTAGTTCTAGTGTTTTTTTTAGGCCAAAATGGCCACTTAAGCTCCCATTGTACTTATCTTGTATCACATTCTCCCTCATAGATCCCTTAGGAATACATAGTTGTCCTCCTCTAAACAAGAGACCATTCTGAATGGTATAGTTTGAAAATTGACTATGGAAATGCCTTTTGAAATCCTTACATACCTTGTATGTGTTAGAATAATAAGCATAATAATGAAAATATAAACACACAGAAGAGAACACAAAGACACAGAGATTTAACGTGGTTCACCCAATCCCTGGGCTATGTCCACCAATAGTGAATCCAATATCTTTATTATTATCCATTGATTACAATCTCAAACCTGCAACTCAATACCATCATAGGAAGCTATGAAAAATCCCTCATACAATGAAATCTAAAAACCCTAAGCCCTTTTCACAAGTCTATTTGACCTAACCTAATTAGGGAAAAAAATACTCTGACTAATGGAGAATTAATGGTCAACCCTTTACAATATCATTAATTCATTGTTGGCTCTGCCCCTTGACCCCGCCTAAGGCACTACCCAAGGAGCCTGCAAGGTGCTCTACCCCTTGACCTTAAGCTTGGGGGGCCATATAGATATGTCTGGGGGGAAACCATGCTGAAAGAAACTGAGTCTGATTAGGCTCCACATACATAGCAGTATGCTTCTAAGAAGTCTTCATCCCCTTCATAGAGCTCTTTGAAGCTCTCCAAACCTATACTTTCTAGCTGCGCCTCTTGGACTATCAAGAGTCTCCTACTTAAAGCATCAGCTACTTTATTCAACTACCCTTTCTTGTGCTTAATAGTGAAGGTATAGGCCTGCAAATATTCCATCCATTTGAGATGTCTATTACTCAACTTCTCCTGAGAACTAATAAAAATCAAAGCTTTATTGTCAGTATAAACCACAAATTCCTTTGGCAACAAATAGTACCTCCACTTCCTCAAGGATTGCACCAATGCATATAAGTCTAGGTCATAAGAGGAATACCTCTTCTTAGCCTCATTTAACTTTTCACTATAGAATGCCACTGGCCTATTCTCTTGGTTCAATACAGCCCCAACAACTATACCACTTGCATCACATTCAAGGGTGAACAACTTATCAAAATTTGGCAAAACCAAAATAGGTTGTGTAGCCACTCTCTTTTTCAACCACTCAAAATCCTTACCAGCCTATGGAGTCCACTTGAATTTAGTTTTTACTCCACCTTTTATGGTATCTAAGACTGGTGTACATATCTCATTAAAACCTCTAATGAACTTCCTATAAAATCGGGCAAGCCCATGGAAGCTCCTTACCTCAGTGCTGCATGTAGGGGTAGGCCAGCTTAGTATTGCTTCAAATTTTCTAGGATCCATCTTCAAGGTTCCTTGAGACACCACAAAAACAAGATAGATCAGCTCCTGCTTCATAAATTCACATTTTTCCAAATTAATGGACAACTTCTCCTCATGGAGTTTCTTCATCACAATTATCAAATGTTGGAGGTGTTCTCCTTTGTCTTACTAAAAATGAGGATATAATCAAGGTACACAACTACAAATCTGCCTATGTAGTCCTTCAACACTTCATTCATCAACCTCATAAAGGTGCTTGGGGCATTGCTAAGCCCAAAGGGCATGACCAACCATTCATAGAGCCCTTATGTAGTCTTGAATGTTGTCTTCCATTCATCCCCCTCCTTAATTTTGATTTGATGGTACCCACTCTTCAAATCCAACTTAGTGTAGTACCTTGCTCCTCCCAAACAACCCATAAGATCTTCAATCCTAGGAATGGGAAATTTGTACCTTATAGTGATCCTATTAATTGCCCTTGAATCTGTACATAGCATCCACTTACCTCCTTTTTTTATGCTAGAACCATTGGTACTGCACATGGGCTAATGCTTTGTCTAATTAGACCTTGGTCCAAAAGTTCTTGGACTTGGCTAGCTATCTCCTTGTTTTGATCAGTAGTCACCTTGTATGCAACCTTATTTGGTAGAGATGCTCCTGGTATGAAGTCAATCTAATGACTTATCACAATATTGAACACATTTAGATGATCTACTATAGATGTACCATCATCCATCTTCAAGGAATACAACTTCTTCCTCAAGAACAACTTGTTTACCAGAGACTTTCCCTGATAAATGTCACCAAGTTTCTTCCATAAAGAAGGTGTTGTCTTCTCCTCATGAACATTTAACATAATAGAATCTACTAGGCTCAACCTTATCAGTCCTCTAGCCTTTCTATTTGTCAAATCCCAATCTTCCTACTTCATTCTTGAAGGCTTGTTACCAGATACAGTGACCCACAGATATCGATCAACTAGGATATCTCCAACTTTAAGTTTCAACAACTCAAAGTTTGTCCCATTGAAATTTTCAATGACTATTCTCCCTGATATACCTGCCATCTCAATTTCCAAATGAACACTTTGAAAAACCCTACTAGAAACAAATTGACACAACAAAAAACCCTACCTAATAAGGAAAACCAAAAATGCATTTGGCTCTTATACCACTTGTTAAGAAAGTAATGTGCGGCAGTGCCTTCCTAATGCCAATTTACAAGGGAAATAATAAAGAGTTTGAATCAACTTTAGAATATTGAGATAAAAAAAAGAAACATAAACATAGAAAATCTCATGCACACAAGATAAACACAGGAGACCAAGTTTACATGGGAAACCCTTTCGGGAAAAACCCACCACCCAAAAACCCCAAGCAACTTTGTATTACAGTAAACTATTTACATACAAAATCTTTGGTTTTTCATACAGACTCATAGACTCGGACTATGTTACAATCAACCTGATTTTCACACTCAACCTACTAGCCTCAATATTTCTAACAAATCCCACAAAAATTTATACACTTTGTGATTCATTATAGAATTATCTATAAGAACTGTCGCTCCATGAAATGGTTACTTGTAGTCTTGGCTCTGCACCATTTTACTCCCTTCAGCATCAGACACTCCCTTCGACATTGGGTCATTCCCTTCAGCTTCGGTCACTCCCTTCACCTTGGACACTCCCTTTAGCATCGAGTCACTCCCTTTGGCATACACTCAGCATGTCTGTACGGTGTCAACATGTACGGTGTTTTATACGGTGCCAACATGACATGTACTTTGCACGGTGCCAACTTGCACGTCTCTGTAGGTGCCAAACCACACCTCTCCATAGACCGCACGTGAGCACCCTGCATATCTCTGCATGGTGCCAAGACACACCTCTCTGCATGCCATGTGTGAGCATCTTTTACATCTTCGTATTCTTCTAAGCCACAGCTCTCCTCACACCACACGTGAGCAATATGCATGTCTTTGTACGGTGCCAAACCACACCTCTCCGCAAGCCACATGTGAGCAGCCTACACCTCTCCGTATGGTGAACTCACATGTATGATAGACTAACTCATATAGTGAACTCACTTGTATGCCTGAGTACATATGAGGCATTTCCAACAATGCCAAGATGGTCATTCAGTTAAACCATCATTATGCACCTATTATATTTTTCATTGTTGAAGAACAATTCACTTCCAAAGAAATTTCAACTCTAGCTTTTTTCTGCAATTTATCATTTCTTTCCTTTTTTAAAAGGTAGTTATTTTCAAATAGGGGTTTGAGTTGGGATTCTTGAAATCTCAAGAGGTTAAGATTCAGGAAATTATATGGAAAAATTTAAGATTCTAACTCTTAACTTTTTTTTTTAAGTTAAGGTTAGGGAGAAAGTTGCAATGTTAATAGGAAACTTATAACCTTTTGGGCTTTGCTTTTCATGTTTTAAACACTAACCATTAACTCTTAACCCTTTTTTTTAAAGTTAAGGTTGGGGGTCGAGTTGGGATGTTGACTATTAACTTTTAACCCTTAGCTATTAAATTTTATTATTATTTTATTATTTTTAATTTTAAATAAATTTAAAATTAAAAGAACTCTGAGAAAGTGTAACTTTTGACTCGCAGCTCCGATTTGAGAAATTTGAAGTGCCATACGAAGTTGACGATGAGCCGAGGAGTTTGGAAATACGAAAACACAACAAGTCCAAATAATGAATACACTTTTAGGAGCTCAAAATACAATATGCTTTGAATTATTCATGACCCAAAATGATAAGATTTTGAAGATTTTGATTGAAAGATAACGGAAAAGGTTTGTGAAATATACAAATACCATGACCCCCACCCACCAAATAACCTCAGACATGACTGGAATTTTTTTTGAATTTTTGGCTATTTAAGAAACTACTGCAACAATGATAATGAAGGGGGTAGTGGTAAAGAGAACCTGTGGGGTAAAGACATTGATATGGATCTTGCTAATAAGAACACCCCCTCCCCTATTGCTAAGGAAGCTCAAATGGAGCTTAAACTTGACTCTCACTCTCGCCACTTCAATTTGGCTCGTGAAGACTTCAATGATATCCTTGGTTTAGCTAGAGATTCAACTATAGCCTATTTTACTCTATACAAATGGCTCTTTCATGAAATTAAGGATCTTCAGTTAAAAAAGAGAGCTCTTGGTAGTAATCTAGAACTGCAAGAGAATTTTATGGTTAGCAAGGGTAAGGATGTTATTTTAGGGAAAGATGCTAGAGTGGGCTCTACTAAGGGGCATGACCTTTCGACTATTGATGAAAATAATTCTGTTGTGGGTTGTCTCAAGAAGACAGTTGATGCCTTTGATAAAATGAAGCATGACAATGAGGCCAATATGACCAAGCCTGAGAACAAGATAAATAGTGGAAAAGAAATCATGTAGTCGGCTTTGAATCATTGCCACAAAAGTATCAAGTCCACTGCGGAGACCATAAACATGGTGGTGGAAAAGCTAGAAAAAGATCATCAAGATAGACTATCTATTCAGCTGGAGCTTGACAAAGACCATGTGTCTTCTATTCCTATCAAGTGAACGATGGGCATTCCTAACAAGAAAAATGCTAATCCTCTAGACTACAAGGACCTTAAGAAGGTTGTTGAGGAGATGACCAAGTTGGAAGTGGATATGTCTCAAGTTTTGAATAATCTGGTATAGTGTGTTTTTTTTTTTTTTTTTTCTGGACCTAAGTCTGGTTGTTGGTGTTTGGCTACCTCTTTCTTTGTTTCCTTCCAAGTAGCCCTTTTGTTTAGGGCTTGTGTAGCCTTCGATGTTTTGATTGGCTTTAATGTTAAATCTTTAATGGTTCTTTGTAAAAGGGTTTCGGGTCCCTTTTAAAAAATATTTTTTCCTTAATAAAAAACTTTCTTTAAAATATTTGGCCAATTCCTTAGAGACTTGATCATTGTCATTCTAGTTGTAATCTCCAATTTGGGGATATTATTGAATGAATAAAAATCTACTAGTAAATAAGAGAATAGTAAATAGGAATTGAAAACTATTGCATCAACATTAGTCTTCCACATAATGAGGCTTGGAGGAAAGGGGATCATAAGGCTTAGAGTTTCTCAAACAGGCAATGGGGTTGTTCATCACAAAAGGTATGCCAAAACTTAGGACTCTTAATTAAAATAGCTCTAATGAAGAAGGTGATTGAAATCAAGTATTAGCACAAATTACTAATATTATATTTTCTATACAATAAATAAATCTAAAAATAATATAAAATGTCAAGTCAATCAAATACAATAGTGGGAAGGAAAGGAAAGGAAATGTCCTTTTATCGTCCACTATACCAGCCATATATTTTTGGGTCTACATATGGTGACAGCAATATGCAACTACCCCGTACTCCTTGTAAGAGGCATCCATTATGCTACAAACAAGGGGTAGATACCCTACCCGAGTAGTATTTGAAGTTGTGACCTCCCTTTCAAGAATACAAATTCTCCACCACTAGATCAAATTACAATACATTCAAAACCACTAATAAATTTGGTTGGCTTTCTCTTCATTTAAGAGCAGTGGTATAAGTAGAAAGGTCAAAATAAACTTTATTACCGAGTGGGTATTCTTTAATGCAGAGTGACATTTGGAGACTCTGAGTCTCTAAAATCTATTGAAAGTGGGCAAGTAAAAAAAAAGCAGTGGTGGAAGTAGAAAGCTTGAAATATACTTTATTACCGAGTGGGTGTTCTTTAAGGCAGCGTGACATTTTGAGACTCTGAGTCTGTAAAATCAAGTGGGCAGGTCACAGAAAGTTGTTTGGTTTGGTGAACTGAATCCGTTCGTCTAACAAATATCTAGGAATACATCCCATCATAAGTAGGAATTGATTCTATCTATGAAAATAATTTTATTTTTACTTAGCTTAGAATAAATTTCACATTTATTCAATAAACGTGCCAATACCAAATGGAATGTTAAGCTATGTGGTAATTTTTTTACGCTTTACCTCTTTCCATTCTTTTAGGATCCATGGAAGGCAGAGGTTCATAAAAATCATAAAAATATATATAATATGCATAGCGAATGATAGCCTAAGCTAGGATAGTGCTATTTTGAGATATCTACATTACTATTCCTTTATTTGACATAACTTTAGGGAAAAATCATGTTGTCATTAAGAGAGTGTGAGTTGCTTGTGCCTTAGTGTTACTAGGAAGAGAGATTCCTCAAAAAAGGTTATTAGTTTGGGAATATTGAGAAAGGTATCCGAGTGCCTCAATGGAAATGACATAAAATTGGTGGATAAAATTTTAGAGAGGAATCAAGGAAAGAGAAACAATTGATTTCTAACTTGGCATTCATATCCATAAACAACATTTTGACATGAACACATATTATGGGGTCAAATCTTTGCAAATGAAGCATTACATGAGAGAGCATCTACAAGAAGTATAGTTTACTTCAAGATTTGTTTTCAAATATTTTTTGATGTTAAATGGAAATATAAGGATGTTAAATTATCACCTAATAAAATATATATGAAAGATGAGTATGCATGTATTACTAAGTTTCACAAGGTCCCTTTTTATATCTACAATAAAATTCATAGGTTGTATATGGAAGAGATGGTAATCAATATTTTTTTACGGCATTCTAGTGGAGATTAAAAGGTCAATAATTCTAATCCTTTAAATGTGCATTTTTCAAAATTCATGTTCTTAAAATTATAAGCTTTAATAGAATATATTTTCAATTTTTGAATATCTCCCATGTTAGATATGCAATCATTCTTGAAAATATTTTGACACATTTTGAGTCTTTTGTAAAGATTAGATTTTGGTTTTGAGTCCCATTTTAAAAACATATTGGCATAAATGTATTAAAATTTTTAAAAGGTATTAAAATATATAATAATCATTATCGAAAGGTCAAGGGTTGTATGAATAATAATGCACCTTTTTCTAAATTTGCATTATCTAGAGTAGAAGACTTCTACTACAATTTTTTATGTCTTATATTTTGTTATAGTTTAGTGCTTAATTGTATAACCACTCATTTCAAATGTTTTGACGCATTTGAATCAAGTGAAAAGATTAGGTTTTCATTCTAAGCCTTCTTTCTTTCTAAAAATGTATATTTTCTTAAAGATTAGATTTTGAGAAAATTATATTAAAAAGGTATAAATAAGGTCTTTACATGCACCTCTTCACATGGAAGGTAGTTTTTTAGTGCACTCAGATATTCAAACATCGACTTGCCAAAGCAGTGATCAAAATCATTCCCTTCCATAGCTTGTTCAGGTTTCTCCACAACGTCTGGATAGTCTAGTTCACCCTTTCTCCTTAATCAGCTCAGAGGAACCTAAGTGGATTAGCAATATTTAGGAATCAAACTTGGCCAACCTGGACAGGGATCTTATGATGGAATCGCTAATTCTAAAGGGGGCAGAAGATAAAATTGATAATCTTAAGAGTGGATCAGACTCACACTCAAACTCAAAATTGGAAGGCCACTTTCAACCTATTATTTAGAGAGGAAATTCTCTAGAGGCTGTTCTATCTGAGAAAGTAATTTCATGTTCAATCACTACAAACAGAGCTAGACAGTACCAAGTCTATGAAGTTCAGCTCCCAAAAGAAACTAAGAGGTAGACCATCAAAAATATCCAAGCTTAAAGAGGAGATAGATCTGGGAACACAACTAACCATTAATTTCCAGAGGACACCCAGAAAATGCAAGGAAGAGGCATCAACTTTAATATCAAAACAAATTAATGGAGGTAGGAGGGTGAACAACTCTCTGAAAGGACTATGAGGATATTATCATGGACAGTTAGAGGTTTAAATGCCTCTAACAAAGCTTGTCTGGTAAAAAATTAGATCCTCATGGGAGGTGCAGATCTTATGTTGCTACAAGATCTTATGTTGCTACAAGAGACCAAGCTATCAGAAGAAGCAGGAAATAAAAATTTTCCAAAGTGGCATAACTAGGGATTTGTTATATCGGCATCAATAGGTGCATCTGGAGGATGACTATTATTTGGAATAAACACAAATGCCAAGTTTCTCTCAGTTCAAAGAATTCAAATTGGATGGAAGTGGAAGTTAAAATATTCTCTATCTCTTTCATCCTAATTAATGTCTATGGTCCAATATCCCCATTAGGCAAATAGACACTGTGGAACTAAATTTCTCAACTGTTGACAGGCCTGGAAGGGAGAAAAATAATTATGGGAGGGGATTTTAATGCTACTCTAGGGCTACAAGATAAGATGGGTGGAGGTACCCCATTACCATTAGTCATGGATGATTTCTATAACTTCATCGATGGAAACCAGTTATTAGACTGTGTCCCTTCCAATGGTAAAATCTCTTGGTCCAACAAGCGAAAAGGAAGTTGTTTTGTTGGAGCAAGGCTCGATAGGTTTCTGGTTAACTCTCTCTGGTTGGATGACCATGGGATTTTCCAGTCCTCCATTCTTTCCCTAATTGGCTCAGATCATTTTTTTGTGTCAGTAGAAGTTCAAATGGATCCTATCCATAGTAGACCTCGGCCATTTTTTTAAGATTGAGAAAATGTGGTTTCAGGATTCAAATTTCTTATCTCTACTGCAAACATGGTGGTCCCGAGCCCCATGTACCTCTAGCACACAAATGTTTAAATTGTCTAAGAAGTTGATTTTTATGAAAATCAACATGAAACATTGGAACAAAATTTCCTTTGGGAATATTTTTAAGCAGAAGGCATAAATTCATTGGAAACTCGAACACATTCAAGATTCCATTCTTAATAAAGGCATGATTGCGAAAATTCATGATGAACAGATTAAGTATGAGATATTTTTCCACAGCAAGTCAAATTGTGATATTGCTATCAGGATTTAACTATGTAGTTTTTGAGTCAAACTCATTGACCCATAATTCATGAGTAGTGGTTCAACATGAACCCATCTCTCATGAGAATGAATGGAACATGTTGAACCACTACTCATGAATTATGGGTCAATGAGTTTGACTCAAAAAATACACAGTTAAATCCTGATAGAAATATCATAGATTAAGTATAATAAAAAATTAGATGAACTTCTTCTCATAGAGGAAATTTTATGGTGTCAAAAGTCTAGGGAGATGTGGTTAAAAGAAGGAGACAGGAACACGTCTTTTTTCCATATGTTTGCCAAATTTAAAAGACACAAAAGCTCTATCTTCCAAATCAAGGATGGTAATGGAATGACCCTCAATAATCAAAGGGCTATACAAGAGGAAGCTTCAAGATGTTTCTCACAGCTCCTTTTAGCAGAACCTAACGCAGCCCCCTCGCAACACCTCCCTATCCTAAACTCCATCCCTTCATTAGTCTCAGATTTGGGTAATAAAGCATTGTTGGCTCTCTTTACCCTAGAAGAAGTTTGAGCTACGGTATTCGCTATGGATGCAGACAAGGCCCCAGGCCCAAAAGGTTTGAATCCTTTTTTCTTTAAAAAATGTTGGGAGTTCATTAGTTTGAACATCCTCAAGGCAACGGAGGTGTCTAGAAAACATGCTTGTATGTTGAAATAGTTCAACAACACAATTATCACTCTCATCCCCAAATTTCAGCACCACTCCTCTTTCACTGACTTTAGACCAATATCACTGTGCAACACCATCTATAAGATTATTTCTAAATTAATGGCCACCCAGCTAGGGAAAATGATTCCAAAAATTATCTCAGAACAACAAGGCGGTTTTGTACCCGGTAAAGACACAGTTGAAGGGGACCTAATTGCAGATGAAGTTATTCACTCCATTAAAGAATAAATCCTTCCAGCAATGGTTTTAAAACTTGATATGACTAAGGTGTATGACAGGGTTAATTGGGATTTTTTGCGGTTAGTGATGGAAAAAATGGGTTTTCATAAGAAATGGATCAAATGGATTATGTCATGCATTGTGGGAGCCAAATTTTCTGTGATGGTGAATGGCACTTGATGAGGCCAAGTTATTGCCTTTATTTTGTATAATTTTAAATACTCTGTTCTAATTTCTGTCAAGACATTTGTGAACCTAGCTAGTTAAAACTTGTGATAAAGTCTAGTTAGAACTGATAAACCATGGGTAGATATTTGTGACATATTTTGCCAATATTATACATATAGTGCATTATTTCATATAACCATCAGAATATATATTCTAATAGCTGGATTTAATTTGATTAAGCTTGTTGCATGAATATTTTTGCATCACAACTAACTTTTCAAGAAAGGAAGCGGCTGAAGGAGTGGTCGAAAACATTCAAGAAAGACTGTTGAGGACCAGCTACGACAAAGTGATCATCACAACACCAGGAGACACGGCTGCTACAATGGAGGACCAACTATTCTAGGATGCGGGGATGTAGTGCTGCTATATTCCCTTTGTACTTTATTATTTTGAACTGGCCACCCAAGCTTTATTACCCACACCGCAGGCTGTTGCGTTTCCATCTTCTTCTTTGGCATGTTTTCAGCAAGATAGTTTATTTTCTGTTTTGTAATAAGTGTTCGATCATCTATTTATAGGGATTGGACTGATTGTTTTTAGTTAGTTAGAAGAGTTAGAGAAAGAGAGAAATTTTTTGGAAGAAAACAGTTATATCTTACAACAATTTATTTTAAGTTACATGTATTGCTCTTATGTAATGAGTTTTTGAAATACAATGAAGTGATTCTTGGTTTACATTCTATGTTAGTAGATTAATAGAAACCAACCAAGGGGGCCCACTTGGGAGGTGGAATAGATTAGAGTAGAGTAGATTTATTTCCAGCATTTCTAGTATTTCCAGTATTTCAGATAGAAGTTACAATTTCTTCCTGCAGCATTGTACTTTGTGAATGTTCTTGCAACATCTACAAGAATAGTTATAATGGATGTTCTGGGTTGAAAGTATAGGTTTAAGTAGAGTTTGCAATTTCTAGCATTCATTCTAGTAAGGAGATAAGTGTATTCTTTTCCTGCAGCACTAGTGTAGGTTTCTTTTATGCATTTCTTATCTTCCTGCAGCATAAGCATAATGACTCTTTAAGGAAACTAGTGCACATACTATGCCGACCATTTCAAGTATACGACCCTGGGTTGACAAGTTAAATGCACCTCATAGTGGGAGAAGTAGTCCTTAGATTGAATAAACTATTCCTAAGAAAGGCCTTGAGCATTATTATTCCACACCTATTGTGAGGCGGTTCATTTTTGGTGCTGTTGTCGGGGATGGTGTCAAGCTAGGAACATTTTTGAGACATTTTTTCATTCCTAGTTAGTTTTTAGATTTGTATTCCTAAAAATTGCTTCACAAGTGTGAAGAATTCAATTGCATGCATCGAAGAGAAAGGTGGCAAGATGAATATGGAAGATTTCTCCCAGCAGAGTCTACTAATTTGAATGAGGAAGTTGAAGAAGTTGAGTTACCCTTTGAAGATGCAAGCCCTAAATTTTCTGTAGCATCTTCCTCCAGAGCAGAACCATTTGATATAAGCAGTCTTTGGCCTTTTGTTGAAGTCTTGGCCAACTTTCTAGATAATTCTAATCCAAATCCACCTGTTGTTAACAATCCCGTAGCTAATGCTCCTTTCTAGCAGCAACCCCATAATCAAATACCCCCAGTAATGGCACAACCTACTTTCCCATTTCCTCTCCCGAGCCTTATAAACAATGCTAATCTCAAAAATATACCTACAGTTGCTCTTCCAAAGTTTTATGGTCTTATAACGGAGGATCTTGAAAATTTCTTGTTTGAGTTCAACATAGTCTGTCAAATCTTTGACTATAATACTGATGCCCATAAGCTCAATTTATTTCCTGAAACACTAAAAGAGTTAGCCTTATGATGGTTCATGGGCTTAGGAGCCAATGTAGCAAGTACTTGGGATGAGATGCAGACATTGTTTCTGCAAAAATACAAAGATTATTGCAAGGGGAGTGACCCAAAAGGAGATGATATTTTTAGGATGTCGCAAAAGGAGGATGAAACATTGAAGGACTATGTCTCACTTTTCTTGTACACAATGCAGAAGAACCCCCAACATGTACTAGCAGAGGATTCACAAAAACTAGTCTTCTTAAGAGGGGTAAATGACAATTGTCTAGAAGCATTAGACTTGATGGCTGGTGGAGACATATCCCAAATCTCTTACGATGACTTCAAGAAAATCTATCTCAACTACTCAAGGTCAATTGTGAAGAAAGGCAGAGGATACCGGTCCATAGTCACAAAAGGGATTAGTTTGGGCATTTCAAAGCTGGAGATATCTAATTTGCTCACGGATTTCAAGAAAGATATTATAAATGATGTAGCTACACATCTTGACACAATGACTACCAAGAAGAATCATGCAGAAGCTAAATCATAATTCGCTGAGTGTTGTCCACACTGCTGCAAACAAAACAAAGACTGCGAATGTAAGCTGGTAGCAAACCTAGAAAATCAAAATTTACCAACTGACTACATGAAGATAGATGGAGACAATGATCAAGTGTTATTCATTTCTCAACGTCGACCATGGGCTTCATGACAAGGTATGCCATAAGATCCTCTACAATTTTCAAATTCTAACATTAATTAGTGGCAAAACCAAAGTTATCAGAATACTTCTCAGTACTCTCAATCCTAGTGGAAAAACCAACAAAATAAATAGTGGCCTAACAAGCAAAATAACCAGTGGCCTAACCAGTGGCCTAATCAGCAGAATCAATGGAAACCACTGCAAGGAAATTGGTAGCAAACTAATCAATGGAGGGGGCCTCCACAGTGGCCTAACCGAAATTATGGCTATCCACAATTACCACCTCCAGTGCAACCACCTGCAATAATGCCACCTCCTACAACAACTAATGCTAATCCAAAGCCAACCCAATTGCCTGCTCAAACTCAGCCAAATCCAAACAACAAATAGCAGCAGCAAACGTACACTACTAACACTCAGCAGTGCCCTACTTATTCACTAGAGATAGCTGATATCCATTTGAGGTCTGGTACCACTCTGCCTACACCTAAATATCCTATTATCAGAGAAGTTGCAGACACTCCTGCAGCACTACTGCCAGAAGCCACACTATCAAATACCAACCAACCAACTAATATACCTAGCAGAACTATTTTCCACACTTCAATAAATCCACCCTTTCCACATAGGCTAAGCAAAGAAAAACCTATATTCCAAGAGGAAGAAACATTTGATATTATTGAGCAGCTGAAAAATATGAACATCCAAATCGCTCTATTCCAAGCTATCAAAGATATACCTCTTTATGGAAAGGCTATTAAGGAAGCATGCCTTAAGAAGCCAGGATGGAAGAATAAAGACCCTCAAATAGTCCATGTTGTAGGGAAATTAGTGGATATCATGTTAGAGAAGGTGGTAATACCAAAGTATTCAGATCCTGGCAGTTCAGTACTATTCAACCTGATAATAAATGGACAGACTGTGAAAAATGCTTTAATTAATTTAGGAGCAGCAATAAATGTGATGACTAAAGATACAATGCATAGACTGAGCATGGAAGGCTTAATAAAAACACCCATAGTGTTACAACTTGATGATATTTCAACTGTTACTCTAGATGGTCTCATAGAAGATGTGGTAGTTACCTTAGATTCATGGGAGTATACTGCTGATTTTCTTATCCTATTACCTAAAGTAAACTTTGCTGGCTATCCTGTAATCTTGGGAAGACCCTAGCTAGCCACCATTGATGCCAAAATTAATTGCAGATTAGGTAGTATGAAAATTTCAAATGGTCAAGCCATAAGGAAGTTAGCCTTATATCCTCCTACCCAACCCCAGCCAGACTGGGGAGAACCTACTTGGCTAGACTTAGGGGATGAGGAGGAAGAGCTGAATTTAGTAGACCAGCTCATGATGTTGCATAGACAATATTTCTAAAGATGCAAGAGGAAGATGATGTGATACAGAGCATTCTTACCAATGAATGTATTGTGGTGAAAGATGTTTCAAAGAGTTATGTTTTACAACTATGTACCTATGAGGACTGTGTGTTTCTAGAAACCCCTGAAATAATTGATCAATTACTAACAAGTGAAATAGCTACAAGTCCAATGCCTGAAGTGTCAATGGTAGAGCTAACAACAACAGTAGAACTTTCCCCTGATCATAATCTCCATGTAAACAACAAGTTGTCCCAATCACAGTTGGCATTGTTAACCAAGCTCCCCAATCAACATGAAAAATCCTTTGCATGTGATTATTAGGATATTGAAGGACTAAACCCTAAAATTTGCACCCATAGAATCTACATCAATGATGGAAGCTTGCCACTTTGTCAACCTCAGAGGAGAATAAATCCCGCACTGAGAGAAATAGTTAAAACTGAGTTGTAGAAGTTGTTGGATGTTGGATTCATTTATCCAATCTGTGATAGCAAGTGGGTATCACCATTGGTCTTTGTACCTAAGAAAGGATGTAAGTGGTGGATATGTGTGTATTATAGGGAATTAAATAATTCCACAAAGAAGGATCACTTTCCTTTACCTTTTATTGACCAAGTCTTGGATAATTTGTGCTGGAAAGAAATACTTCTCCTTTCTGGATGGATATAGTGGTTACAATCAGATAATTATTGCCCCTGAAGATCAGGAGAAGGCCACATTCACATGCCCTTGGGGCACATATTCTTGTTCTGTATTACCATTTGGCTTATGCAATGCACCTGCTACCTTCCAAAGAGCTGTGATCAGCATCTTTGCTGATATATCACATGATTGCATGGAAATCTACATGGACGACTTCACTACATTTGGTATCACATTTGAGGAAGCCCTGAAGAACTTGGAGAAAGTACTAATCAGGTGCGAGGAACACAACCTGTCTCTCAACAGTGAAAAGTTCTTTATGATGATGTAGGAAGGCGTGGTGTTGGGACATTTTATCTCTGAAGCTGGAATCCAGGTAGACCCTGCAAAGATAGAGGTAATTCTCACACTCCCTATTCCCACTAAGAAAAAAGATGTCAGATCTTTCTTAGGTCATGCTAGCTATTACAGGAGGTTTATCCAGAACTTTAGTCAAATAGCTAGTCCTTTGTACACCTTACTTACCAAAGAAGCTGAATTTGCTTGGACAAAAGAATGTGATGAATCCTTCCTGCAGGTCAAGTCACTTTTGACAACTACACTAGTACTTAGGGGTCCTGACCAGAATTTGCCATTTCACATTCATACAGATGCTTCTGACTATGCTGTAGTTGTTGTCCTAGGAAAAAAGTCTAGAAACCTTGAAAATTCAATCTATTATATTAGTAAGAGTCTCCATGGACCAGAGTTAAACTATACAGTGACTGAAAAAGAATTGCTAGCAGTATTTTATGCTCTAAACAAATTCTGCCATTATGTAACTGGTTATCCCATCTTTGTTCATACTGACTATGTAGCAATTAAGTATCTCATGAACAAACCTGCCATCACAGGAAGGTTAGCAAGATGGCTTATTTTTTGTAGGAATTTGATATAACAATAATTGACAAGCCAAGGAAAGAAAACTTGGTAGATGATAATCTATCCAGAATTCACCATGCTGAAGAAGATACTACTTTGATAGATGATGCATTTCTAGATGAGAATTTATTTCATATTGCTGTCCAAAATCCATGGTATGCTAATATAGCTAATTACCTAGCAGCTAACAAAATGCCCACACATTTCTCTTATAAGGATAATAGGTTTCTTGTAGAGAAAAGCTTCCATTTCTCTTAGATTGATAACACATTATTTTACACTGGACCTAACCAAGTCATGAGGAGATGTGTGAGAGAAGATGAGACATATAACATTCTGCATGCATGTCATAATGAACCATGTGGGGGACACTTTGCAGCCAAAAGGATAGCACTAAAGATTTTAACAAATGGCTACTACTGGCCTACACTTCACAAAGATGCAGCCAACTATACAAGGAAGTGTGACAAATGTCAAAGAATGGGCCGACCAACAAGATCAGATGAAATTCCCTTAAACCCATAGGTGGTGGTAACACCATTTGATAAATGGGGCATGGACTTTATTGGTCCAATAGACCCTCCATCCAATGGGAATTCATACATTCTGGTGTGCATAGATTACCTGACAAAATGGGTCAAAGTAAGAGCAATGAAGTATGCCAGGGATCATAATGTTTCTGAATTCCTATATGAAGAAATTTTTACTAGATATGGCGTGCCAAAAGAACTTGTTACAGATCAAGGTACTCAATTCACTTCCAATCTGATAACAGAGCTCATGAAGGAATATAATATCATACATTGGAAGTCAAGCCCCTATCACCCTCAAGCCAATGGACAAGCAGAAGTTACCAACCGGGAGATAGAAGCAATCTTAACAAAGACAGTTCATTTGCATCGCCGAGATTTGAGTAGCAGACTATCAGAAGCCATCTGGGCATATAGAACAACATGGAATACCACCACAGGGTTCACTCCATTTGAACTATTATATGGTAAAGCAGCAACGCTACCCATTGAATTTGAACACAAGACATTAAGAACAACGCTGGAGTTAAATATTGATCTTCCTGCAGCACAGAGAGAGTGCTTGTTGCGTCTCAATTCTTTGGATGAAATGCGCAAGTCTGCCCTGCAGCGCACAGAAATTGTCCAAAAGCAAAGGAAACAGTGGCACGACTCCCATATTAAGAGTAAGCAATTCTAGCTTGGAGATTGGGCATTGTTGTATGATTCCAGATTCCAAGAAATACTAGGCAAGCTGTAGACACGATGGCTGGGTCCATATGAAATAAGCCATGTATTTACAAATGGAGCAGTCTAGTTGACCAAAATTGACCTAGTACACTTCAAGCTATTAGTCAATGGTCATCGACTAAATTTGTATCACCTGCCATAGATGAAAGAAGACTTCCTGCAGCAATCCAACCAGCCAGTTTTAAAGGATCAATAGGTAACCCTTCCTGTAGCAGGTGTCAACCTTCTTCCTGTAGCTCTTCAATAAGAATTCGTTCAAAGCACGACCATACTAAAAACTTTATGTTTACATAAAGTTCAATTCTCCATTCACTTTCTACATTCTTCTTTTTCAACTCATTTCATTCCTTAATCTTCCATCCACCCACCTCCCATATCATCATTTTTCTATGCTTTCATTAAAGAGATCATGTGCTGCTGCTATCATTCCACCCTCGCCACCTCTCTTGGCACGTGAAATGATCAATTGACAGGTATGAGATTTTCAAATTTAATTCCATTTTGGCGCATAGATTTCATTGGTTATATTCAATATTGCAATAAATGTATCATTGCGGCTTGAAGCCAGTTCTGTACCTCATGCAAAGTATGACAAGTGAAGACACTTTTCAATATTTCATAGGGGGCAGGGAAGTGTACTAATTCCTAAATTTCATTTCTATTTACTCATTAAGATCCTCAAATCTATACTTCAGCCTTGTCTTAATTAAAATCCAGTTGCCGCATCACACAAGTGTCAAGTGTCATACCTTTATTCCCAAATAAACCCTTAATTGTCAGACTAGATGTGACCCAGAATTAAATCATGAGATAACTCTCACATGAATATCTATAATTTATTATTGTTCATACCAAGAATACGAGAAGAATGTGGAAAAAGGGTCCGTGGTTTTACAAGAGGTAGTCTGAAATTCAAAAGAGAAGAAGGTAATTGACGAGAATAGAGAAGAAGTTGAAATTGGTAAGCACAAGTGGGAGGCCAATTACAGCAACATGAACCAGTAGTTCATGGTATTTTACTTTCTAATGTCGAGGTAGTAAGAAGATTTAATGTCTGTGGATGGCTGGGATATTTCTTGAAATTTATGAAGTTTGACGAAGAAGCAACAACAAAATTTGCAAACACATTTGATGAAGGCCAAGCAACAGTGTGGGGATTGACAGTAGTTTCCATAGATGAACAAATAGTAGAAGTAACCAAGCTGCTAGCAGCAAGGGAACATTACCCCAATGTGCATGATGCTAGGTCTACTAGGGCCCAGTTTACCCTACCAGGTGACCCTCCTCTGGAGATTACTAAACAGGGGTGCAAAAGAATGTCCATTCCTCCACCATATTATGAGTTGGCCACGCATATTATCAGGTATTTTACCTATGAAGGAAGATTTTTTAATTTGCACCCACATCATTTTATGTTTCTTAGTTATGTAAGGCCTAATATTCCAATGAATGTCCCCAATTTCTTGTTTAATATGCTATGCATTGTGTTGAGGAAACCCAGAAAGGAAATGACAACTCTGTTACTCACCATGCCCTAATTAAATTTCTTAGAGATAAATCTCTTAGGGATGTCTCTCCTATGGCATGGGAAGAATTTGTCTGGCATAAAACCCTACAGCTTCAGATTGCCCCTAATGTGAAAATTAGCCAAGATAATGTAGTCTCCATTGACCCAGCTGTTGAGCAAGGTACCCAAGGGGTAGAAACCAAAAATTTACAAGAAACTATGCCTTTACCCGCTCATTTGAGAAATGTATCTTCTTCCACGCAAACAAAAGGAAAATCAAAGTTAGAGGGAGAAACTTCGGTTCCTGTAGCTAAGCCATGAAACCCTACAGTCTCAAGAGGGAAGAAAATGAAGTCAGTTCCTGCAGTAACTATTCCTACAGCCACTACTCTTGTAGTGAAGAAACCAAAGAGGGTTAGTAAGAAAAAGGCTATAGAGGGTGAGGAAACCCCTGTAAGAAGAAGCCCTAGGATGAGATAGTAGATTCCTAAAGTGCCCACTGAAAGCTAGTCCGCTTCCCCCAAACAATTTGAGATGGAAACTCCTATTCATATAGTTCCGGATGATTCTCCCAACCAGTTTGAGATTCCAGACATTTCTCAAAATTTGGATGAGAAGTGTGAAGCTAAGCCAAATGAATGTCAAAATGACCCAGGAGCTATTCATCAGGATGTTCCGAACCGTGAAGAAGAAACCCCTATAACTCATTAGCTAGCTTGCACAGAAACTGCCCTAGTTTCCTATAAGTGAACTTGGTTAATAAATTTCTTAGAGCAGTCATGGAGGGAAAAAAGGAGGAAGAATAACTAGGATGAAGATAGTGGTCCGACTACTCTACAAATGCTTCTCTTACAGTTATATAATAAGAATGTGTTGATAACCACTCTATGGGGACAAGAGAAAAAAAAATTGCAGAAAGTAATAACAGAAGGATAGGAAATTACAGAATTAAAAGATCAATTGGCAAGACAGAAACAGAGGATGGAACATGCCCTTAAGCTGGCTGACTAGATAATTGCTTGTAGACCGCCACCTAGGATCTATACCATCTATCTAAAAGAACAATTCTTCTTATTCCAGTTGATGATGACCCTTAAGGATGTAAATGCAGAGTTCAAATCAGGCCAGGAATTTTATGGTTTATACCAGACCCTTCCATCATGGCAACAAAACTTACTCTGTGAGTTGTATGTGCATAATTTCATCATCCCTACAAAGACTGAATGGAACCCCCTACTTTACATAGGGGATATACACTTAAGGGCCCTAATGTCTTGGATGCACAACAAGGCCAACTATGATAGACAATTGGAGAATTACAGAGAATTTGAGAAAATGGAACCCCTTCCATTAAGAGCAGAAAGAAGTCAACCAGAAGAATTCCTGAGGGATTGATTCAAACTGACATATGGGAATGTTAAAAAGGAAATAAGAGATAAAATTTTCAATCTCAGAATAGATGTGTATGCAGAATATGACAACATGTCTTATTTTGTCTTCCAAAGAGCCTTAACCAGTGCTAGAAGTAGGCGGAGTAGATTATCAGAGGCATTCAAAAAGTCAGAGCCACACAACCCCATTAACCTTGAAGCAGCCATACACCGAGCACCAAAATACATGGAGTTGGGTAGGTAAATCAGGCAAGAGCTCTGGTGTCCACTCACAATGCACCCACCCATGCTCATTTGGCCACTGTATGACATCAACACTACTAGACTTGACAGGATGCAGGAGGATCACAAAAGGGAAGTTTGGTAAAGAATAAGAGGATTCTACTACTCCTTCAAGAGCCAAAGGTGAGGAAAAACTGAAGTTGGTGACTTTAGGTCAATTGCCAGAAGATGTAATTCTTGAGGACAAGCATTTGATTAACCAAGGGGCAGATGATGAGGCCAAATTATTGCCTTTTATTTTGTATAATTTTAAATACTCTATTCTAATTTCTGTCAAGACATTTGTGAACCTAGCCAGTTAAAACTTGTGATAAAGTCCAGTTAGAACTGATAAACCATGGTTAGATATTTGTGACATATTTTGCCAATATTATACATAGAGTGCAGTATTCAATATAACCATCAGAATATATGTTCTAATATCTAGATTTAATTTGATTAATCTTGTTGCATGAATATTTTTGCATCATAACTAACTTGTTAGGAAAGGAAGCGGCTGGAGGAGTGGTGGACAACATTCAAGGAAGACTATTGAGGACTAGCTACAATGGAGTGATCATCAAAGCACCAGGAGACATGACTGCTACAATGGAGGAGCCACTATTCCAGGATGTGAGGATGTAGTTCTGCTATATTCCCTCTACACTTTATTATGTTGAACTGGTCGCCCAAGCTTTATTACCGACATTGTGGGCTGTTGTGTTTCCATATTCTTCTCCGGCATGTTTTCAGCAAGATAGTTTATTTTCTATTTTGTAATAAGTGTTTGATCCTCTATTTATAGGGATTGGACCGATATTTTGTAGTTAGTTAGAAGAGTTAGAGAAAGAGAGAAAGTTTTTGGAAGACAACTATTATATCTTACAACAAGTTATTTTAAGTTTCATGTATTGCTCTTATGTAATGAGTTTTTGAAATACAATGAAGTGATTTTTTGTTTACATTTTGTGTTGAAACCAACCAAGGGGGCCCACTTGGGAGGTGGAATAGATTAGAGTAGAGTAGATTTATTTCCAGCATTTCCAGTATTTCAGATAGAAGTTACAATTTATTCCTATAGCATTGTACTTTGTGAATGTTCCTACAACATCTGCAAGAATAGTTATAATGGATGTTCTGGGTTGAAAGTATAGGTTTAAGTAGAGTTTGAAATTTCTAGAATTCATTTTAGTAAGGAGATAAGTGTATTATTTTCCTGCAGCACTAGTGTAGGTTTCTTTTATGCATTTCTTACCTTCCTGTAACATAAGAATAATGACTCTTTAAGGAACCTAGTGCACATACTGTGCTGACCATTTCAAGTATACATCCTTGGGTTGACAAGTTAAATGCACCTCATAGTGGGAGAATTATTCCTTAGATTGAATAAACTATTCCTAAGAAAGGCCTTGAGCATGATTATTCCACACCTATTGTGAGGCGGTTCAGCACTCCAAGTGGATATTTCTCCTCCTCACAAGGAGTTAGATAGGGGGACTCTCTATCATATTTTCTCTTCATTATTCTTGCGGAAGGCCTAAGTAGACTCATTTCCATGAAAAAGTCCATGGGCATTTGGGAAGGTATCAATATCAGGCAGTCTCAGTTAAAAATCTCCCACACACTATTTTCAAATGACTCACTATTATTTGGTAAAGGTAGTGTCAAGGAAGAAACTGTTATCAAGGAAACTTTGACAGAATATTGTGAGGCTTTAGGGAAAAAATTAAATGAAGGCAAGTCCAAGATCTTTCTATTTAATATGAATATCAAAGCAAGCAGATTAATTTAGAGGATATTGGGCTTCTCAATGGATCATACCCAAAGTAAGTATCTTGGCATCCCTTTCTTCCAAGACAAGGCCAAAGATTTTTTTTGGGATGGAGTGTTGTCAAACATTAGAGAAAAAAATGCCTCTTGGAAAGAAAGGTGGCTGTCTCTGGCAGGTAGAATCCTATTAGTAAAATTAGTTCTGAGCTCTATTCCTAATTATATAATGTCAGTCATATTGCCCCCCCCCGGAGTGATGAAAAAAATAATCAAATATCTGAAAGATTTTATATGGAGTAGTAACATAGATGATAAATCTAAAGTCCCATTAGTCTCATGGAATAATTTTTGTAAACCTAAAGTTAGCGGGGGTCTAGGTTTTCATAGAATCCAGGAAAGAAATCTCAGCCTAGGGGCCAAACTAACATAGAAAATTTATGCATGCCCAAATAGTCTGTGGGCAAAGGTTATTAGGGTAAAATACCTTGATTCGGAGGACCCAGAAATAATTTTTACGATTAGTAACCCTCCCAATGGATCAGTCATGTGGGGTTTTTTAGTAAAAAGTAGAGCGGTCATCTCCCCTAACCTCTGCTTTGGCTGATCGACTCAGGAACTAAGGCTCTATTTTGGTTAGACTTGTGGAATGGTCTCACTCAATTGTCCACTTTCCCAAATCTCACCAGAACCAAAAGTATATTGCAACAAAGTTGGGGAGATAAAGTTGCAAATTGCATTTCATGGAATGATAGAAATGTGAAATGGAAAGACCTCTCACAAATTTAGATTTTCTCAATCAGAAATAAAGGAGTTGGAAGACATCCTAAAATTGAGGTTCATCTCGGTCAATGGTGACAGAGACAGACTAATCTAGATGAAAAGTAAGTTAGGAAAATATACATTCAAAGAAGGTTATCAATCTCTATTGGAGGCTCCATCCATTCCAAATCCCATCCTAAAATTTGCTTGGCATAGTTCATCCTTCCCAAAATTGGGGTTTTCCTTTGGTTAGCAATCCAAGACAGGATCTTATCCAGCACAAGACTAAAATGATTGGGGATTACAAACACATTCAAATGCTTGCTATGTGGGGCAGTTTTGGAGGATACAAATCACCTCCTAGTAAGCTATGATTTCACACAATTTATATGGAAATGGACTCTCAGCAAACTAGGATGGAGCGGTCCCATGTAGAAAAAATTACAGTTGTTATTATAGCAGTGGCCCCTCCTACATCATGAATCCTTCTTCTCTATCATCTAGAGAGTTATACCTACAGCTATGATTTGGTCTTTATGGTGGGAGAGAAACAAAATGATCTTTAGAAAACAAGTCTCATCGAAGAATGTGGTATGTAGTATGGTGGAGAAGAACGTCTCAAAAATGGTTAATGTATATGTGTCAAAGGTGAAATTCCTATCCTTGACTTTCACATCATTTGATAATTCAATATTAGCAAACTAGCCCCAGATTGCTATTCCATTCACAGGGGTCTTGATTGGAAAAATGCCAAAACATCAAATCAGAAAATATGTTAAATGGATCCCACCATATCCTAATCAAACTAAACTAAATTTTGATGGAGCAAGTAAAGGTAACCCAAAGAAAAGTGGTGCGGGTTTTGTTCTGAGAAACTAAGAAAAATCTATCATATTAGTTGTGCACTATAAACTGCCAGAAGGAACCAGCAACATGGCAGAAGCTCAAGGTTTACTCTATGGGATTAGGTCGGCAATTCAACTGGGAGTAATGAATTTGCATATTGAAGGAGATTCACTGCTTATAATTTCATACTTGTCCAAGAAATCTACAATTATCTGAGAGATAAGATACATACTACATGAAGTGATCAAACTCCTACCAGAATTCAATTCATACACTCTGTCACATTTTTATATGGAGGGGAACAAATTAGCCGATTGGATAGCTAATTTGGGGGTCAAGGGTGATGATGTGAACTGGGAAAAGGATCACGTACAGGTCCAATCATCTCAATTCCTAGACTTCTTAATGGAAGAATGTCGGTAGCATCTCGAGCGAATGTAAGGAGGTGGATTTTGTATGAGAATAATTGATCACAACTTGGCCAAAGCATGATGACCATCGTCACCTGTAATTAATGCAACCTATGCTAAGTACAAAGTTGGGATTTCAAATTAAGATCATATATTTGGGACACATGTGGGAGGGTCTGCAACTTGATTAAGCTTGAATTGAGCCTTAAAGTGTAATGATGAGAAATGATGCAGTATCAATTAGGAAGATCACCATAGTGTCAAGAGAGGATGAATATCTAGGAGTAATACCCCATATAATTTTCATACCAGGTGTAATGCAAGGTCCCAAGATCTTACAAATCTGCAACACATGTGGTATTCAATTCAAGTTTTGATCATGTTTCTCTTCCTCATCATGACATAGTCATCCATCCTGGCCTATTATTCCCCATAGTTGTTCATTGTTAACCAGTTGTTATGAGCTTTCTCTTCCTAATTTTGTAATAAATGAAGGTAAATATGGATTATAGGAGGTTATATTTCAGGATTTCACTACAGATAAAGGAGTGAGAACATCCTCTATCAGGTCCATATTTGGGTAGAAAGATGAAGATAGCCTTTAGACATCTTTTAGACCCTGTCAATGATGCAATTAGGGGCATCATTAGGGATGGTATATTGCTTCTGGATGCCCCCTAGCATCTCTTTCACACTCAGGTGGTTTCGGTGTTTCTGTCAAATTGGTATGATATGGAGCCTGATTAAGGAGTCTTCTTTCACATGACTAACAAGATATTGAAACCGGATTTATCCTCAGACAGAGAACTTCAAGAGGCAATAAATGGATACCACCTGCGGTCGTCTGATGCATGGGTCAGAGGGCTCTTTCCATAGGTTGATCTAGACAACAAGAAAGAAATAGCTCACTTGTACGACATACTAAAGTTGGCTTTGCAGGTTTGAGACATCCAACATCTTTTAAGGGAAATCATCAAGTTCATGGATATATTACCTAGTGGGATGGTTGTAATTGCATTCTTTTTTTTTGATCAAATTTTGGTTGTGCTGACATTCATTGAAACTGAAGACAAAACACACTTTCCTTCTGCATCTTCAACTCTTGCAGGCTTGCCTAATTCTGTTAGTGGCAAGGTGTTGGCAAAATCAAAGAATAAAGTAGGAGCTAAGTAAATTTCAGGTCCTCCAATTTTTCTATGGTGAGTTCATATCTCTTTTGGGCTGGTATGAATTTTGGCCTTGATGGTATATGTAGAAGTACTTTCGGCGGGATTATTTCCTTCTGTCATCTACAGATATTTCTCTTATGTTTGTATACTCCTTATCCGTTTTTGAATTTCTTGGTTCTTAGGTTAGTTTTGGCTGCACCAACAGGATGTGTGATCCAAGTGTAATGTGTGGAAGGGAAAGGATGGAGGGTTTTCTTCACTTCTTCTTTCCCTCCTAAGCCCTTGAAGTAGCATATACATTATACTAATAAAATATTTCAATGGCTTTAGCCATTTTTACCAAAAAAAAAGTGTAATTAGAAGGTCACGGTTTCTATTGAAATCTTAAAGCACCTTTTTAAAAAGTTCATGGAATTTAAAGTATAAGTCTATCACTATAATCTCTGTTATGTCTTGGTTTTATTTTCTACATATTTTCAATTAGATACATAACCATTCATTTAAAGTTTGGGAGATATTGTGTCTATTGAAAAGGTTATATTTTGGTTTTGAGTCCCTTTTCTAAATTATTTTAAGAAAAAATGTCAAGAATTTTATTCTTCTTAATGCATTATATTTCAATTCACATGTTTTAAATGTGTCTTTCACTAAAAAATAATTAATATTCATTTTATGGTTTTTCCTACAGATCTCCAATTAGGTCTGTAACCATTCATTTTAAAAATATGACACACTTTGAGCCTCTACAAAGATTTAGATGTTGGAAGTGAGTAAATGATCATTTAAAATGGAAAGAAACTCTAGAGAAGTGAATACCATTGAAAATAAAGGTAGGTGTAAACTTGCTAATTTTTTCAATTATATATATATA
>MU223511.1:118170-139942 GCA_018584345.1 Thuja plicata
TATATATATATATATATATATGAGTTAAGATTAATGGTTAAAGTGGAATTTTACTATGTAGTTCAAAATTTAAATTTTTAAACTAACATCTACAATAGAATTTTAAGCATTCATATTTTCTTTCATTGTTTATTATTTAGTCGAGGGAATTTTATGTTCTTATCTAAATGTAAATTATATTAGAGAACTAGTTATTATATTATTCCTAAAATGCTAAATATATTACTACTTATAGGCATCTATATTTCCTCTTGTCATTTTTTTGTCATCAAGTCTCCTCACATCACCAATTTTTAAATTAATTGAATAACTCTTATTATCAAATTTTAATCCTTCTACTAATATTAGTTAAATAATTTAATTAATTAATTAATTGACCAAACCTTCCTTCTTATATTAATTAAATAAATTATTTATATTTATTCAAATTATTTTTTTATTAAAATAGTATTACAAAAAGCTGATAAAAAAACAATATACCAAAACAAAAGAAAATACATCATAGTAAGATCAAACTGTTACATTTGTGTCATGCAGGGTAACCTAATGAGAGTAATTAGATTGTAAAATATGTATATGATAGTGTTTCTTAACCCTATAATATAATCATGGATCATCTAAGTTCATCATATAAACATGTCCTATAATATAATACTATAGTTACAATATATATAATACATTCTCTTAGCCTAGTAATAGAACATGGAGGGTCACCATTGATAATAATTTTTCTCCAAGATCTTATAAATATGACATAATTCAAGATACATAGAACATCATACACATATTGTTCTATGTTTTTTATATATAAATTTTAAACATGTATGGAAGCTAAGTTAACAAAAGAATAATGTTAGAAATTCATACGATAAATGTACTAGTCTAGGTCCCTCCACTAAATTGGTGGATCTATTTTAAAATGTCATCATTTGAACACGAGGTTAATGAACAACGATGTAGGCAAAAAAGTGGCCACGATGTCAAAAAAAAAGTCAAAACATTTATAACCCGATTAGTTTATTAAAAATTTGAAATAACCCGATTGGGTTATGTCTTGGTAAATAGCAAGCCAAACTTTTACAAAACACAGTCTTGTTTTATGATAATAAAAACTTGATTGGGTTTTTAAAACACTAAAAACCCTTAGTCTTAAAAAACATGATCAGGTTTTTATATAAAACAAAATACGAAAGGGTTTTTTAAAATTTCAAATTCTTTCAAGACTTTATTTCAACCCTCATTTGAACCATAGCTTTTTGGACTTGGAGCAATGACAGGAGGAAAAAATGAATAGAACCTGACCAAGTTTCATAAAACCTTACATTTTTTTAGCATTTCCAACTTGAATTCACAATGTCGCGTCGTCAGAGAGGTAAGAAGTCTCTTTTTTTATGCTTTTGTTTCAAATTAAATTATAATAGGGATTTTTTATTTGATTTTATTTATTTTTATTAATTTCATGCAAGATTCTTAAAATATTTCCCAACAGGAAAACAAACAACAACAATATCTTCCTGAACAACAACCACCACCAGACCCTCAAAATGATGCCCGACCATAAAACACAGAACAACAATATGTTCCTAAACAACAACCACCACAAGAAGCATTAGTTTCTAGAATTTTCATCATAAATTTGATTAGTCCATCAATAGATGTTTAAATAATTTAAAATAAAAATAAATCACATCTCTAATTATGAAATTTAAACCATTATAAAATTTCATGAAGGAGGGATATAACACTTATTCCTGATGCAAATGATGGGTTCAACTCCACACAAATGATGCATATTTTACAACAATGGGCTCATAACTCCCTCACAACCCACACAAGCAATCACATTAGACAAGTTAACTTTTCAAAACTTGGTCTCTAATCTATCCTAAGTGTAAAAATATATTTACTCATGTCAGCTTTGGGATTTTCATCAAACCCATATCCAACTCTTACAAACCCAAGTTTTCCTTCACAATGACACTATGTCTCATAGGGCTACAAACATCAATTTATGGATCAATGGTTCACAAGACCCTACTAACTTTGGGAACATTTTATACCAAGAAAACTATGGCATATGGACACCCTTGACAACCCTCAAAACCACTAGTTATTCTAACTTCTATGTCTTTAACATAAATAGGCATGAACTCTAGTAACCCTCATAGATGACATCTCTATCATGAACTTATGACATAAAATAGTTCTTCCCAAGGTGAGGAGATTTCTAAATACCCATTTGGACCACACAAAACATACCCAAACAAAGGGTGTGGTTTTTTTGAAATAAGAGATTCAAATTAGGACTATGAACATTGCCCCAAGGCCTAATTAGGCCACTTTTACAAATCATCTACAAAGATTACTGAATCCTTGTATGCAAGGAAATAGTGTGTGTAAACTAAGAATGCAATATCTTAATACAAAATTTAGACTACACTAAACTATGCAACAAATGAGATTAGACTAAAAGGAAACAAATACACAAAATGATGCAAACCTGAAGCACCAAAAATCCTCCTTGATGTGTATATGTGTCCAAATGGTTGAATGTGTTCTCAATGTAGATGTTCAAGATTCAAAGTTTATGATTTTAAAGGATTTTTGCATAATGGTATTGTTTCTCTATGATTTTTATTATCGAATGGGAATGGTAAGTTTGCATAAAAAGTATATGATAATGAAGGAAAAGAGGGCTCAATTTATAGGCAAGAGGGTGATAGAATGGACAGCTGGGATGCCAACTTGAGGAAGGGTAAATATGCATTTGAGAGGAAGCACATGGATTGTGCTTTCTCAAACTCATAGCACGGTGACAAGTGCCAACCAAGAGAGAGCTTGAGCAACATGGGAGTTCGAGTAGATATTCCATAAAGGCACATCTTGTCTTAAATCCCAAAGGTCAATCCCTTGAGGAATGTGACCATTTTGGGAGATGGGAGAGATTTTGGAAAAGTGGAAAGAAGGAATAAACTATTTCTTGCAGGGGGCCAAGGTGTAAGGAATGTGGTCAGGGATGTAAGAGCATTTAAGGTTGACAAGTGGAGAGAAAATTGGGATTGGAAAAGATGTGACATGAGTTGACTTTGGATATCCTAATACATGTGATTAGGATTGTGTAAATGTTTAGAAGGGGATTGGGCATGGGTTAAGGATAATTAATGGGCAAGTGTGAGAATTAGGAGGATGAAAGTGAGAGGAGAGAGAATGAGAGGAGGGTTAATTAGTTAAAAGAGTATTTAACTAATTAAGGGTGGATTAGTATGTGTGATGGGTTAGGAGGAGTTAGAACCCTAGGTCAGGTGGGTAGGTTAGGTGTCAATATTCGGAGCCATGTCCTCAAATAAATTAAATGGATTAATTTAATTCATGAATAGAGGAAAAAGGGTTAGACAAATTAATTAAATAAAACAAGAGTATTTGTTTAATTAATAAAAGAAAGGGGTTTGATTAATTAAATAGTCATAGGTTACTTATTTAATAAATCATGCTATAATTAATTAATAACATTAATTAATGAGAAGGTAGACATAAATTTATTAAATAATAAATATTTAATTAATAATGCTCAGGAGAGGACTAAATTTGGTTATGAAATTGGTAATTATATTTAGGTGTATACATAATATTAATAAAAAAACTCACACTCAAAGGTTGTAATAGACCCGACATAGACAAAATCAATAGTTTCCATGATTTGGATAGTTAATTCTTCCTCTATTATATAAACCCTCATCACTACATTGTCAACTATGTCAAAATACATAGATTATATGCCTAGGGTATCATCATAATGCCCCCAAATATTGTTTTTCTTTCTAGCAAGCCCCCAAAAAAATCCTTCAACCTACCAAGTTGGAGGGAATTTCATCGGTGAGAAAGGCCACAAAAGTCAATTTTGGTCTCAACCCCTCATAATCACAGGTTCCAGACCCTGTTATGGAAAAATTCAATAACTCACTTTAGTCTCCATAAAAGTCCAAGAGACTTTATTCAAATCAAATCTAACTCATATCCCTACTTGTTCCAACACATTATAGTCTGTTAGAATGCTTTAGAAGGTTGTGACAAGGACTATAACAACAAGAAAACATTAAATTTCTGAGAATAAATAATATATTATCAATTTTCTTTATGCTCAATGCCCTCAGTGCGACCACCATTCTCCAACTTGAACATCCAAAGTCCTTTTACATAATTTCATAAAAGTTACAACCAAATTTTAAACTTCTTGACAGTTGGACTTTCCTCTTTTTGTATTTTTGCAATTTTGCAATTTTGCAATTTTGCCTTATGACAACTTTTTACAACTTTTTGGTTATTTGTGCAACTCGTTCAAAAAAATACCCAATCGACCCTACAACTTGAAAAATGGCCTTCTTAGGTATTATTTCATCAAATGAACATTCAAACACTCACAAACACAAAGCTAAACACCTATGACAACTTGGTTGCAAGAAAAAGTTGCTTGTCAATTTTTCTTGCAACTTGAAAACTTTTACAAATTGTATCGATATGACTCCAATTGAATCTTATTACACCATGAATGGTCCATTAATACCTTATTACAATGTTGAAACACTAAAATTGAATCAAAATCAAGAATTGCCTCATTGAGGCATGAAGTTGAGATGATGCTCTTGCACCAATACCACACTTTATTATTAATTATAATTTGATAAAACAAATTAGAAAGATATGAGTATATATCAATCAATTTATAATCCAATTTAATTTTGGGTTAGTGCATGTACATTAAACATGGGAAACTCAAGAAGAGATGCGAAATGAAACAAGTATAACAATAAAACGAAGAAGCTTTTTTATAAAGATAATTATGAAACCCAAGAATATACTAAGTCATGAGAAGTGTCTTAATCCTCAAATATGAGAAAAATATTAAATGATCTCAATAAGACTGAGTTTGTATACATGAATAAAATATAATAAGAAAATAGTTAATTCAAACATCATGTTCACATCATTAGAGTGAACATATCAATGTACCAAGATGATTAAAAAGGTCCACTAACAAAGTCAACATGAATACTATTAATTTTTATGACTATAGATAGCTCACATGTCCAAGTTATCATGCTTTTTTAATATAGAAATCACAAAAACACTATATATTTATAGATCTTGGACAGTGTAACATACAAATTCAACACCACATTAGTAATATAGAACATATAGAGAATCAGAGATATCATATATATATATTTTGTGACTCAAACACTAGACGAAATGTAGATCCAATTTGTTGTAAGCCCACAACAAAGTAGTCAGATTTGAGGAGCAGAAAGGGATTACCAACTTGACACATGAAAAATCAATAATTTAAAATTTAAAAAGGTAATTAGAATACAGGAATTTAATATAATCTTTATTATCTTTTTTGACATTATACAATCTCAAAGTACCAAACATCAAGACAATAGCCTTTAAAAATATTCCTTCTTCAACATTCCTCCTTTATAAAATCCCTTTACATTTCAAATTCAAATTCAAATTCTTTTGTAGCTTTAAAATTTGTAACTAATTCCTAGCCAAATTTAAGAGCTACTTTATAAAACATTATAAATATTACAAATTCCTATTCCATGGGTGTATGTTTCAATTCATTCAAAAATATGGTTTTAAAAATATTAATAAAATAAATTTATAATAATTTTTTTTTTTTTAACTTGATGAGCTTTACATTACATTTTATTGAACAATTTGCATTGAAGTTGGTTGTATATTTTGTTTAACTATAGCATTTTATTAGACACCTTCAAATCTAATTGGTGCAGGAGCACCAAGGCCAAGCACAAGGCCTAGGAGGGTACACTAGGGTCACTAAATAGATCCTAGGGGGAACGAAAGAAAACATGACCTTGAAAGGTCATTAGCTTTGTATTAGACGAATAATAGTCCTTTAATGATGTTTTGTTTATGTTTTGATCATTTTGTAATGGGAGCAAATCTTGTAAGCCTTAATGGATTTTGAAACTAGAAGTGCATCTATAAGGTAGATGAAGTGTTTAATGACCTATAAACTCCATAATGTTTGTAAGTTGGCCAATAGAACTATTATGTGATGTCAAATGCACAAAAGTGCTTAAAAATGTAATGTTGCATAAATTGGCAAAATAAGTCTAGTAAAGGCTTATGTAAGGGTTTTGAGGAGGTTTGAGGTCTAAATGTTAGGATAGGATCCTAAAAGACCTTTAGAAGGAATTTTGCAATGATATAATTAAGACAAAAGAATAGAGAGTTTTCAAGTTGTTGACAACAATAAACTAAAATACAACAGTCATTAAAACCTCCAATTGGTTTTGCAGGGAGTTATAACTGTAAATTGTTATGAGGAGGGTTATTTTTTAATGATGGGTGCATGAATAAGGAGGAGGAGAGTTAGAGGAGTTGGTTAGAGTGTTACGTGTTGAAGAGAAGCAATTTAAATGAAGTTTGATCAATAAACTTTTACATTTCTTGCAAACTGACATAGTCTCTGCCGTAAGGACACAGTCCTCTTTCTGGTATTGTTAAACCATTTATTTAAATGAAAATTAGATTGGGAGTGGATTAAAGTAATCATGGGTTAAGTATTTGTTCATTTCCATGAATTTTTTTTTTGGTTTTGTGAATATTTAAGACAAAGGAAGCCAAGATTGTTTGACTGTTCCTGAACAGTATTTTGTGTGAAAGCTGCAAATTATTTTGAAGTTTCAATGAGCACATAGGCTTTCCCACTTTATGTGGTTATTGTGGCTTGTGGGAGAAACCTATCCCTGTATAAGTATGTGCCATTAAGTGTTTGATTGTAGGGATATGTAGGAGGTTGAAGATAGAGATCTCTGATTGACAAAGAATATTGTCTCAGAAAAATACACCCTTAGTGTGGGGCAATAACTTTCCAACCAATAGTTGGATCGTTCTCATCTTTTAGTATGTTTTGGGAATGCTAATTACACACATCCTAACTGGAGATATTGAGAATATTTGGTCTGAGGCAAAATTTATACCTCTTTGTGCATGGGTATGTCAAAGACAACATCAAGAAGGTATATTTTGAGTATTTGTTTCCAAGATTCTCTTTAATGGATGATTGGAAGCATGTAATGTTTTGAGAGAACTTAATTTTAAGTTGTGATAAGATTTTTAGGACCCTTAGGTGGTTTGGGAATCAGAATTGAAGCATGAAACCTTGTCCAAGCACTTGAATAGTGTGAAGTGAAGTGGAGGTGAGAGCTAGTGTTGTGACCCTAGATTGGTCATATCAGTGGATTGGATCATAGTATGGACTGGGTGAAGGTACTTTTGGGAGACCTTGAAAGAATTTGGAATATTCATTGGAAAATCTTGGGAGCTCACCAACTTGACTTACATCACCAATATAATAAAAAAGTTCAATTTTCTCCCTCCCTTGTTCTCCACTTTGAATGTCATCAAGTTGTATCCATGCATTTGGAAATTCTTGTCTTATTTCTTTGCATAAAGGAAAATGAAGTCGCCAAATATGTGCTTTGTACATCTGCAATTAGAGATAGAAATTACGGGGATGATGCCTAATTTAGATCAAGGACACAATCAAGGTTTGAAATCTTGAATATATGATTGAAAATCCACAGAGAAGATTGATTCCCAGTCCACCTACATGCTAATCAAGATCTTTCTAATGAACTCCTTATTGGCTGAAATAAATAGATTATGGCATGAACTTATACCAGTAAAAGGATAACTTCAAAATGAACTCTTGAACTTTCTCCAATAATTTTTTTTCAATTGATCCATGTTGTCCCACAAAGAGCCTTCCAAGCTGCAACTATTTAGCATTAGAATCTGCCCACTATAGTGGGGCACAGGGTGTTATTTAAAATTTACAAAACTTTCGTTAATATTCAAAAACTCCCTTTAATAGGCATTCCATTGCCTTCTACTCTTTTTTAGCTCTGGATATGACTATGTCATTTGACATAATCCCTTTTTAAAACCTGGATCAAGCAGCACAATTTTTCTATATTTCAAACCTTCTCTTGCATTCACCAATAAGTACTAGTTCTAATTTCATTTACCTATTTGTAATCTTAATATCCTTATCCAATACTACACATGTATTGAGATTCACTACATTTTTTGTATGGTCCTCAGACTTAAAGAAAACAATGCCTCTTTCATTTAGGATGTTTGATGGCTTTGAATCAATTTCTAGTTTTCTATTTTTCTAGTTATGTCTTTATCTGCTTCTCTTAAACTATGTACCAGTTCAACCTATTCTCAAACTTTAGTTGATAAGTCAAGTCAATTACTTGCTCTAGAAGATGATACAACTGTTGAGAGTTGAAGGCCAACAATCCTTTGTCTCTTATTGTGACTCTTGAACTTTGAAGACTCTTTATTGTAATATTGCTGGAGTCTTTATATTCGCTGCCTCTGATCATTTGTAACCTGATCTTTTACATTAATACAAAAATTTGTAGTCTAGATGTAACCAAATTTGTGGTGAACCAGGATAAAACTCTGTGTTGTCTATTTGTTTCATCTAATTGGCATTTGTTGTTTATTCTTTCGCATTCAAATCATTTCAATTGGTATCAGAGCACAAGTTGTGCAGATTGGAAATCGATGTTGAATTTCTGGAAAGATGGAGGATACAAAACTGGAGAAATTCATAGGCAAGAAGATCGCAATCTAGACGAAGAGAAGGTGGCTACTAGTTTTGTGGAAAATCTAGCCATGTCAAGAAAGATTGTAGAAAATACAAGAAGGCACAACAAAAGGTTTTGGACAATAGAGCAAACATAGCTCATGATAGAAATGATGGCATCTTAATTCTCTCCACAAGTGACACAACATCCGCATCTTGGGTCCTAGATTCCGGTGCTTCCTTTCACACCACTTCATGCATAGATTTGTTTACAAATTACCAAGAAGGTGAGTTTGGAAAAGTTTATTTGGGGGACAATAATTTGTGTGAATTTATTAGAAGAGGTGATATTCTTTGCATTTAGATGGATGAGTTAAATGGTTGTTAACAGATGTTAGAAATATTCCTAAATTGAAGAAAAATATGATTTCTGTAAGTCATCTATATACACAAGGATTTCTCACCACTCTCATGGATAAATGGAAAGTCACTAGTGGTTCTATGGTTATCACAAAAGGTGATAAAGTGGGCAGCCTTTATGTTGTTGAAACTATTGGTGAGGAGGGAGGCACCATGACTCTTGTGGGAAGCGATGCTACCCTTAGAGATCAAAGATTGGGTCATATGAGCAAGAAAGGACTTGAGGTTATGCTGAGCCAAGATCAACTACCCATTCTTCAATCCGCATTTGGAATTCTGCAAACATTGCCTTTGTGGGAAACAAAAATGGGTCAGCTTCTTGAAGAATGGTCATGACAAGAAGACAACACCATTGGTCCTTTGTTAGTACACACCTTCAACATGCTCCACATACACCTAATTCTGTTCTAAATCCTCCTTCCTCTTCTTATACTACTACTGAACAAGATTCAGATGATTCTTATGAAGATACATGTATGCAGTCAGAACAGGGGATTCTCCATTCTCCTCATGACAACACTGTTGATTGGGAGAATGAGCTACCCACTGTAAGCTTGTGTGCTATGGAATGTAGGAACATGGGTAAGCTCGCATAGTATGGTGGGGCAGCAGAGAGTGAAGGCCCATGTGAGGTGAACATCCCACACTCTACCCTAGCAGGTGAGAGGATAAGCATGCTTCAGACAATCCTTCACCCATGTGGAGAGAAGCAGAGTCTACGTGGAACACAAGACTCGCAAGGTATGGAAAGCCAGTATAGATAGCATGGCATAGGGTAGCTCAAAACACCTCACAACAGCTCCTATTACCTGTAGCATGCCTGTCCCCTTCACACACAGTGGTCTCCCTCTTTTCACATCGAAGGCCACAACACCTCAAACTCTCCCACGATGGCATCTATTTTTCCCATAATGCTTGAGAGAAACAGTCTCAATGTGACTCCACACAGTATTGAGACCACTGTGGGACACAAACATTTCAATAATATTGGGCATTATGCTGATGGTAAGGTGGACAACCATCAGTCTCTTATCAGAGCAATTGAAACCAATGAAGAATTGGGGGTAACTGCACGTGTCAATTCCCCTGCTTCTCATCAAATTGATACTCAGAATTCACCCTATATGATGGATGTCACGCAGCCAATTCAATTGCAGAACAAAGGGACTGTATGTAAATAGTCTAATACAGTAGAAAATTAGAAAGATACTGCTATTCACTCTGGTAAAAATAAGAGAAACATTGTTGATCCACAAACAAAATAGAACATTGAACTGGGATAGACTCATGAGTTACGAAGGTCCTCTAGACAGAGAAAACTTCCATCAAAACTCTTTGACTATGAGCTACTATTCGCTGAAGAAGCAGAGCCTTCAGTTCTTGTTTCTGAATTTTTAGAACCATTAACATTTAAAGCTGCTCTCAAAGATGTCAATAATGAGAAATGGCAAAAAATGATGCATGAGGAGATGGATTCTTTACTGAAGAATCAGACTTGGAACTTATTATCTCTTCCGCCTAATTGAAGACCACTTAGGAACAAGTGGGTATACCAGATAAAAGAAGAAGATGAAGGTAGAAAATGCTTCAAGGCCATATTGGTGGTAAAGGGGTTTGATCAAGAGCAGGGAATAGATTTTAATGAGATCTTCTCACCAATTGTCAAGATGACAACTATCCGATCAGTCTTGGGATTAGCGGAAATGTGGGATCTTGAGTCAGAGAAGCTTGATGTGAAGACTGCATTCCTACATGGTGATGTAGAAGAAGAGCTTTACGTGGAGCAGCCTCAAGGATTTGTCAATAAGGGACAAGAACATATTTATTGCAAGCTAAATCAGAGTTTGTATGGCCTCAAGAAAGCCCCTAGATAATGTTATATAAAATTTAATCACTTCATGGCTGAAAACAATTTCACAAGATGTGAATCGGATCCATGTGTCTACTTCAAGACACTTCCTAATGGTGAACTTGTAATTCTCCTTCTTTATGTCGATGACATGTTAGTAGCCGGCACAAATAAAAGAATAGTTAATGAGTTAATGGAGAAATTGGAAAGAAAGTTTGACATGAAGGACTTAGGGGTAGCCAAGAAAATTCTTGGCATGAAAATCACAAGAGATAGGAAGAAGAGGGAAATTATCTTATCCCAAAAACAATACATTGATAAAATTGTTGAGAGGTTTGGCATGGCTGATGCAAAAGTTACTCCTCTTCCTCTTGCTGGTCATTTTCGCTTAAGTTTTGAATTGTGTCCAAAAACACAAGAAGAAAAGGATTTCATGGAGAAAATTCCTTATAAATCTGTAGTTGGAAGCATTATGTATGCAATGGTTTCTACCCGCCCCGACAATGCCCATGCAGTGGGAGTTGTGAGCAAATTCATGAGCAACCTCAGGAATGCTCATTGGGAAGCAGTCAAGTGGATACTAAGGTATCTAAAAGGAACCTCAGATTATGCTTTATGTTTTGGAGGAAATAAGGTTTAGCTGCAAGGTTACACTGATTCTAATCTTTCCAGAGACATGGATAAACAAAGGTCTACCACTAGACATACCATCATGTTTGCTAGAGCTGCTATTATTTGGGCCTCAAGGTTGTAGCATTGTATTGCTCTTTCTTTAGCAGAGGCTGAATACTTGGTTCTTTCTGAAGGGGAAAGGGAAATGATTTGGCTACAAGGATTACTTGGTGACTTGAAAGTTCATCAAAAAGAGTATAATCTATTTTGTGACAGCCGTAGTGCTATATTCATGGCTCATAATCGTTCATAAAAAAAACATTGCTCTAAACAGATTGACACACATGCTCACTTTGTTCGCCATGCAGTTGAAGAAGGAAAGATGAAAGTTGTCAAAATTGATACCAAGATCAATCTCGCAGACATATTCACAAAGGTTATCGCCAAAGAGAAGGTCAAAAGTGCAAGGAATTCTCTTGGGCTTGTAAAGAAAAGATAAATCAGCACTTCAACAGGGTATTGGGTGTTCAGTTGCAGCATTGGTTGTCCTTCAAGTGGGAGTTTGTTGAGAGTTGAAGGCCAACAATCCTTTGAGCTGGAGAATATATTAATTAGATCTCATTAAATTCAATACCCTACTGCTGTCCATATCCTTTGCCTACTAATCTAGCCAGATATATAGTGAACCTTGCCACCATATTCTTCCTTTAATTTGTAAACCCATTTATTCTTGAGAGCTTGTCTATTTGGTGATAAAGTCACCAAGTCCCAAGTCTGATTCACTAGCAACGAATCCATTTCTTCCCTCATGGCCTCTAGCCATTTCTATGAATATGGAACTCTGCAAGCAGCCTTGTAATTTGTAGGCTCCAATTGATTAGAGACTAGTAAAGATGGTTCTGCCTCTTCTGCAACCAAAAACTCATAATCAGAGAACTTTGTTGGGGGTTTTCTCTGCCGAGATGATCTTTTGAGTCCTGGATAAATTTCTGATTTTTGAGGATTGCTATTTTCCTCATACCTGCGAATGTGACAGAGGATGTAGTTGACGGGTGGCATCTTGAGTGGCGTGGGAATATCCAGACTTGGAGTTGACTTCCCTTGCTTCAAAACTATTTCCCTTTGATGATTTTTCACGTTCTGGAGACAAACCAATAGAGCTTCCCGCTCTTTCAAAATCCAATGACATATCGTCAGCTAAATTTTCATAGGTTTTTGTTTGGTTTTCCATTGAAACATGGGAAACATTTCTTGCTATTGTTGGATAGGTTATTCCATGATTCCCTGAAGTCATGCCATGATTTCTAGTGGCCCCGCCCTATCACCTATGCTCTGATTCAACATGTAACATAGTATTAAACCTGTCATGGAGCTCATATTTTTTAACCACAGGAGGCGTGGGATGAATGTCTTTTCCCAGCGCGGTAGATAGATCCTCCATGTCGTATTGAGGGAAAGAGATGTTTGATGGGCTAAGAGAGGTGTGGGATTATGTTTTCGTGTCTATAGAATTACCAATGTGGCTGCTCAAACTATTTGGTGCATTTCCTCCATTCAGCGTTGGAGGATTAGACGCATCATTCCTTCCATTCAGCGTAGATGGTGACCTCTGCTAGTTAATATGTGGGCTGAATGTCTCATGTGGACTCACTCAAAGATGTGTTTATTGTCCATGCAAGTTAGAGGGTTCACCATAACCTGTGTTTGTCCAAGGTGCAGATTGTGAACCGTTCAGACCAGAGAATGTCTGTGTACCATGCTCATTAAACAAAGCATTTTCATCTTCATTTTGATTTTGAAGAGCTAGAAATATCTTCTCATTGAAGACTAAATATATAATTTGAATTATTTTCTTATTCACCAGATCCAATATTTGAAAACCATATTGATCTTCTCCATAGCCCATGAAGATACCCCTTTGTCATTTAAAATCCAGCTTGGTTCTTTTTTTCTTTTGGCACACGAACAAAAATTTCACACCCAAAACTCCCGGATGTGAGAATATGAAATTCTTTTTCCCAACCACTCCTCTAGAATGCCAAATTCTAGTCATGATGAAGGATTCTAATTAATGAGATACACCATTGTATTACACACCTCAGCCTAGAATTCCTTCCTCAATCCGACATTAGAGAGCATACACCGAGCTCTCTCAAGAATAGTTATGTTCAACCTTTCTGATGCTCCATTTTCTTGTGGAGTAAACTGAACAACCTTGATTTGATGGATACCATTATCCACACAAAAGGAATCAAATTCAAAGGAGTATAATTCTCCTCCATTATCACTTTTCAAACACTTAATCTATTTTCCACTTTGATTCTCAATAAGAGCTTTAAAAACTTTAAAATTAGAGAAAAATTTAGATTTCCTAGAGAGCATATAAATCCAAACTTTTCTTGTACAATCATCTAGAAAATTAAAAAAATAATTAGCCCTACCAAAGGAGGTTACCTCAGTGGATCCAAAGACATCCATGTGAACAATCTCCAAGGGTGTGCCCTTCTTCTCACTATCGGTCTTCAATAAGTTGACCCACTTATGTTTGCCATAGAGACAATGTTCGCAGAATTTATATCAATAGATTTCAGCCCCGGTAGTTGATCTCTTTCCAGCATTACAACGAGTCCTTTCTGACTCATGTGCCTGAGCCTTTAATGCCAAAGCTCTAAGTTTCTATCCACTAATGTCATGGCCACTCCCACTTCATCATTACTTTCTAAGATACATAAAATCCCAACTTGATCTCCTTTTGCTACTGTCAAAGATCCCTTTGTTATTTTTCATTATCTGGATTGAAGAATGTATGGAAGCCTTAAGTATGAAGTTGAGAATCAGAAATCAGATTTCTATTCAATTTTGGAACATGTCGAACATCCTTTAAAACCCATTTTCCTCCTCCATGTAATGGCAATAAAATATCACCATTTCCAATAATGTCACAAGCATTATTGTCACCCAAGAAAACTCTCCCAAATTTACATTCTTCGTAATTTGTGAACAACTCCGTGCATGAGGAAGAATGAAAGGATGCATCAGAATCAAGTACCAATGATTCCAAAATAGTATCACTTGCGAAGAGAGCTAAAATCTCAAATTCATCCTTGTCATAAGAAATATTTGCTTGGCTGGCCCACACCTTGTCTTGTTCCTTTTTGTAAGAACAAAATTTTTTCTTTGAGTGGCGTGGTTTTCCACAAAACCAGAAATCCCCTTTGCTTTCTTTCGAATCTGTCCCTTTTTCAGACTTAGATCTCCCTCTATTGTTATATTTTCTACCTCTTTGATGGCTCCTTCCTCTATAGTCAATGCTCACTTCCGTTAAGCCTTCACTAGACAAAGGAACATCACTCTTTCTTCTCATGTCTTCACCGAGAAGAGTGGCTGCAACTTCATCAAAAACTAACTTTTTCTTGTCGGGAGACAATGTTCTTATGGCTGTTACAACTCCATCCCAGCTAGCTGGGAGAGAACATAACAATAAGACAGCTTTGTTTTCATCACTTGGTGGCATACCTACCAAATTTTCTTGGCTGAGAAGAGTATTAAACTCGTTGAGATGATTTGCCATGATACCACCATCCTAAATTTTGAGACTATAGAGTTTCTTTATGATGAAAACCTTGTTTGGAGCAGATGCCATTGCATAGGTATTTTTTAGCTTGTCCCAAACTGCCTTTGTTGTTGTCTCTTCTGTAACATTGAATAATACATTTTTGGACAACGAAAGAATAATTGTCTCTCTTTCCTTCCTGTCCATTATTTCCCAATCATCATCAGACATCGTGTCTGGTTGCTTCCATTTCCCCTCTAAAGAAAGTGCTATATATTGCTTAATTAATAGCGACTCCATTTGCACTTTCCACATGCCAAAGTTCTTTCCTATGAACTTCTGCACTTTGAGCTCCTCCATGATCCTGGAATTTCAACCCTAAATTCCGAACAGCAACGCCTTACTCTGATACCAATTGTAAAAGTTGAAGAGCTGAAACAAATGTGAAAACAAGAATACAAAGCATAGTATGCAAGATTTATCATGGTTCATAAAATTGGCCTACGTCCACACTGAGTAGGAGAATATATTAATTAAATCCAGAAGTTCCAAACAAGCTACAACAAATACAAAGATAAAGAGCTCCAAAGAGACTCTTGAGAAACCAGTAGAAGAAATAAAAGAGATAGAGTCTCTTGGAGGCAATGATGAAGGTTGTTGAGCTTCATATCCCGAACAGCATGGGCTGAGGCATATCTTATTAAGGACAAATAAAACCATGAAAGAGATGCACACATGGAGTTTAGAAAATAGTGATCAAAGCTTCTTAGAAACCAGTTATAGTTTCACATAACTTGCATAAACAAAGGCACCCAACACCATTTAAGTGCGCCAACAATAAAACCAAAGGCGCCCATTTAAAAACACATAGAACCAAAATCAAAAGAGATGAAGAAGTAGACCCAAGGCACTGGAAATCAGTAGCACTAATCAGCAATTTCCAAAAGAAGAGAAGACAACCTTTTCTTATGAAGAATTGAGGCAGATCCATCGCATGCAAGAAAATAAGTCAGACAAAAAAATAACTCTACAAAATGGGGAATAAGCTTTTGAGTAAATACAACAATTGATTATGATTCAAAAACATTAACGAGATGGAAGATTAATTGCCTACCTTGATCGTATATTAAATTCGAACGAGAAAGATGAAGGCCACACCCAAAATCTTCAACACAAAAAAATATAGATTTCCCAAGCTTCTTCACGAAACACATAACTAGACAAGAATGTGATTCCATGAATCTACTCATATCGGAAATATCAAAAATATAAATATTTTTAGAAAAAAATAATTCCTAAAAATTAAAATCAAATTCAAAATAGAAAACTCAAAAAAAAGAATTTCTTTAATTTAACAATAAGTTTCTCGTTCTTAGATAAAACCTAGCAAGTGGATCAAATGTCTGGGATCATGATCTATTATTTAAAATGATGAGAGAGTCAAATTCTGAGGATCTTTTTAGAGCTGAACTCTTTCATCCTCATAGAGGTTGACTTGTTCTTCAATCGCCAAAGTGTTCTTGAAGGAGATGAGGTTTTCCTCCTTGTGCTAATGGGGGTTTTCAACTGGTTGACTTCTTTCAATGCTTTCTTCATATGTAAATTTATTTGTACCTGGCATGATAGGGGTTTTTCTTCCTGTCTTCTTTCCCCTTTGAGCATTTCTGAAGCAGGTTAATAAATTTATAATAGCTTGGCCATTTTTTTATATAAAAAAATTAAAAATAAAAACCAAATTTTAAATACAATGTTATTTGATATTGCACAATCTAAAAGATTTATAATATAATATTAATTAATGGCATTTATTAAATATTTAAACATATAATTATTGTAAGATATTTACATAATAATTTAAAATTCAATATTGATATTTTAAATAAATCATTATAATTACAACATTATTCAATATATATATATATGGTAGGTTAGTGAATACCTAATGAAGGCAGTGAATACATGTTTATTTGATGATTCATAATTGTAACATTACAAGAATATATAGGAGAAGAAGTTGGTTATGAAACCAACAAAAAAACAAAGTACCTACCAGATTACTAAACTGGGTAATGTAATATATATGCCAACATTCCCCCTTATTACATTGATCCTAAAAACATCAAATTCACCTTTTCCCTAGGGAGCTCCCTATAAGGCTTACATAAGAAAACATGTTGATTACATTATTCTAATACATTTTTGGAGATAAAAACTTCTAAAGTAGCAAATCTTGAACCAAGCAAGGCTTCATCAAGCTATCTCTTGACCCTCAAAAAGGTGTAGCCTCAAGCTATATTCTTAAGCTCTCATTCTTGAACTCTCAAATCATTAAGTCTTGAATTGTTCAACAATGATCCCTAGGAGATGTGATAGATCTCTATCATTGTCTAGTGACAATGAAATGGTATAATTGTCAATCATATACTCTGAAGCTTGCTGGACAACAATCCATATTGAGCACAATACCAAATCTCAAACCTATCCTGAAAATGAGTCTCCACAAGACATTCATTCTTCAAATTTGTTATCATTAGAAAGAAAAAAAATTCAAAAATGACAAAAACACTTCTCATGCAAAACACTATCTCCAAGCAAGAAGATGACTTGACATGATGGAAGTTCCTCCATCCTCTGATGCCACAAACCTCCAAATAAGTTACATATTACCCTCCAAAAGTAGTACTAGAAGATGGAATACAACCCTTGAGAGACTAATTGAAACACTTATGTACAAGTTCTTTGACAAAATCGTCAACCATAATGACCTTAAAATGGGTCCCCATAACAAAGATTTTGACATTGATCCTTTCTACAATAATTTTTAAACCTTCTATCTCCATATGCATTACTTGTAAAGACACAAGAAGTTTATTGATATTACACCTTGTATAATTAGGATGCACGCAATCCATAAACTTCATTCCATACATTGAAAATATGAAATCCTTCCAATCAAAATGACCATAAGAAACTAAAAGACACTAATCAATACTAAAGCCCAAGCCCAGAGTCAAAGGTTATATATATAATTATGCCTAAGTTTGTAATAGTGAACTATTATGGTTTGGCCCACTTTGTGCATTGACTACCAAAAGGTTGAATGCCCAAGTTCCAGTACATCCACAATCAGTAGTGACTTAAAGACATAAAAAACTCTCCTCCAATTGTTGGTTCATACCTTAAGGAAATTCATTGAATCCTTCACATGTCAGGTCCATTCTTAATATTTTATTCCTCGAGGAACACTTGTTGAAGATTGATCTGGAAGATTACCTGCCTACTTTATCTTCTCTAATCTATATGCGCTACTATCTATTGCTTATTTCTAACAACCTTGAAAAAATTTCTCTCACTTTCATGTGTCTTGAAATGCAATAGTTTCAAATTTTGTAGAAAATAAATTTGGGGAAACAACATTAGAAACTTTAAAGTAAAAATATATATATATTTTGAGTTTGTCGATAACTTTGAATCTCCAACTAGAATAGAAAAGGTTCTCTAATATTTAACACAAAAGTATGTAAAATATTACCTCTCACAGTCCCCACAATCTATTGTTGTTGAAGGCACTTTCAATTTGACTACCTCAAATCAGAGAACAAGTGTGGTATTAAAATACACTCCTTAGACTCCTAAAATCTCTATTTTGTTTTCTTCTTTTATTGTGTTGTAGTGATGTTGTTATTCATTTGTTTAGGAGCACCTAGGCTAATCCCTAATTCCAATTTTTGTTCTAGCTTGTAATGACCTTAGCCAAGTCAGTAGAGTTTAGTTTTGACCTTAGAAAGTCTTGCAAGTGTGTACCTAGGTGGATTTGACTAGGATCAATCTAACCTAGGTGATTTGTTTTTTGAGTTGTTTAGTGCTAGTTTAGCCTAAAAGTGAGAAAATGGGTCCAAAAGCCTTCAAGGCTTAGGCAAGGTTATAAATATGCCTAAAAAGAAATCTAGGATTTTTTTACATCATTCTATGTCGATTAGAGGTCATTGGGATTTTTTTAATGCAAAGTTGTCAAAGTTGTCAAAATGTTGCATGACAACATTTGCAACTTTTGAAAGTTGCATGACAACATTTGGCATTATTGGATTATTTTTTATGAATGATGGTGGGTTGTTAATGTAACAGCATATAATCATGGGGAAGGCATATTTAGACATATAATATCCCATTTCCTGAGGTAGATGGATGTAATGAGTGATTTGAATTTGCAAGAAGAAGCTTTGTTATTGGTTTTTGCATACAGTCAACCATTTTGATGTTTGTGAGTTAGTAGATGGATTGAGTAGTGAGATACACTATTGAATTGGTGTAGTAGAGGTAGTTTGAAGCACATTTTGTTTATCTTTGAATTATTTTTGAGTTCATTAGATTAGTCTATTAAATTGTTTTGTTAGTAGTGCAGTTGTTCGTGTTGTTTAGGCAGTTTTAGGAGAAATCGCTCCCCCATAGATCTTCACCGTGAAAATAATCATGAACCAAAAGGGATATGGAAGGGAATCCATTTTACATTATACATATGGAAGGAGGAGCTTGTTGGTTTTATTTCATGTTTTTGCTGCTTTGCCCTGTTCCTTGTCCTGCTCTCTGAAAATTTTCAGGTTTTCATGCTAGTTCCTTGCCAAATCCTGATAAACCCTGAAAAAACCCTAAGGCCAAGTATTAAACGATGCATTTTAAACCCTTAGCCATGTCTTTCTATTTCTTCATTACCTTTTTCAAGTCACTAAAGGCATGTTCTATATAAAAGTTTAAGTCAGGTCGCTTGATCGCATGACCCAGAACGAATATGCCAAAACATCTCCCGACTTAGCTTTTACCTTGTGTCGCCTAGTCTCGTGAAGAAATCGAATATTCCATCTGTGTATCAAGACTTAGCGATCTTTCTTTGGTCGGGTTGTCGCTTGATTCCATGTTATAAGCTTTTAGAGTGGACGGGACCCACCTCAATCAGGTGATCGCGTGAAGAGTCAACAGGTCAAAGAAATGTCTCCCGACCTTGCGCCTCCTTCATCTCACGTGATCGCTGGATCAGGACATTCAAACAGTTAAGGCTTTTCTTCAGTCACGTGGTCTCGTGATATTTGGTGGTTACGAGATAATAGTCCCGACCCAGTGACTAACAGTTTCAGGTTAAGTGATTTTATTCAGTCAGGATGTCGCCAGAATAGGAGTAATGACTTAGACTTCCAAAATGCATAAAGTGGACGAAGTAAAAGATGACATCTGTTAGAATGATAGTGGTTTTCATGTGATCGCTAGATGAAAGAAAAGGATCAAGCGATAAGGAGACTTAAGTCATGTTACCCTTGGTCGCGAAGTCTCTTGATTTTTTAAGGGTATGTGAAATTCTGAAGTGATTAAAAGACAGTCGTTCGATGAAGAAATGATAAGATCTAACGGTGGTCGCTAAGTCTGGTGATAAAAGTGCCCCTGGGAAAAAGTCCTTCCGACTCAGTGATTAAGGTATGTCACGAAGTCGCTAAAAATAGAGAAAGGGTACTTTTTCAGTAAAAGATTATATTAAGTGGATCACCCGACTCAGCGACCAAAGGGTTGTCGTGAAGTCTTTAAATAAGAAATGAACATCTGGTGACTTGGAGATTACCATGAAATGTTAAGTGTAACGGTTTGTCACGTAGTCTGGAGATGATAACTGAGTTAAGGTTAACCCTGCGCGACTAAGATTTTCACATAGTCGCCTGATCGCTGGAAAGACTTGGGTTACTTGAGGTAAAAAGTTACATTGTCACCAAATCTGATGATCAGACCATGGTTAAGGAGATACACTTGCGACAAAGAGAATTTATGAGGTCGTGAGGTCACCAGATAAAAAGGATCTGTAAAGCGGCGCCAAGTGAATGACGTGACAGAGAAGATCACCAGGCGGCCAATCAGATAAAAGAATTTTTGATTACTGTGTACAAAAGGTAGTTGAGATTGATGACAGAGAATGAATCACAGAATTCCATGTCAGCTGTCTTAACTGTTTTTGTGATTGCGCCAAAATACTCATGATTTAAATTTGATTTCCTGTCACCTCGAGAAACTACGGCTAGGTTTTTGAACGTTTCATGGCATATCAAATTAATTGCAGAACTGATGTTTTTGAACTTTGAGCCATGTACTCTGAACCTTGTGGCTATAAACAGAGGAGTCTACATTCATTCCTATTCACCGTGTTCATGATTTAAGAATAAAGTTATTATTTCAGAGCAAAAGGTGATATTTAAAGTTGTTACAGTGTTCTCGAGTGATTGAATTTTCTAAGGGATACAGAGAGTTGTGCTTAGATTTGTTTCAATATCGTTCAAACTAGGAATTCTAAGTACTAGCAAAGAATGAGTACTGCTATGAGCATGGCTTCAACCAGTGGAGTTAGTGGAGATGATCCAAAAGGAAAACCTAGCTTCTCTGACGAATTTCTGTAGCTGCTGCCAGGGTCCACTCAAAATAGAAAGATTGATGCTGGTGCCTTCAAAGATGACTTCAAGGACATTAGGGATGCAAGTACCCCAGGAACGACAGGTTATTCTCTGTTTACTTATTTTTACAAGAATTTTGATAAGCCTATCCCTGTACCAAACCCTTGGATATCTAGACTGGGTAGGTTATTAGTACCTGATGTTTTCCTTGATGTTGACCTATTCCTAGAACTGGCTAACCACTATGATGTCCTAACAAAGACCATCAAAAGGGAGGATGGCAC
>MU223511.1:158293-177037 GCA_018584345.1 Thuja plicata
TATATCATTTTAAGTAAGGAGGAGTTCTAAGGAGCTTATTAGATCAGTGGAAGAAGATCAAGAAACCATACCAGTCTTCATGCCCTAGAAACCCTTATTTTTAGGGGTTTGGTAAAAGTCCATTGTACAGACAGAGTTGAGACCAGAGACCTAGGAAATATTAAAGGAGAAGAAAAACCCATAAATAATATGTGTTTTTCTTAGGTTTTTTAGGGGGTTTTAGGAGGAAAATCAAATTTTTAGTGATTAGGAGGGCTAAAAGGCCTAAAAAGGCTACAAGGCCTAAAAGACTTGATTTTGGAACCCGATTGGAAAATGGGTGCAAGATTCACAAAATTGAATCCATAGAGGTTGGATTAGACCTAAGAGGAGTTGGGAAATCAATCCTTGAGTAGTTGAACCTATTGGAGTGGTAGGAGGATAGTGAAGCCATTGATGCAAGAAAGCTATGGAGGAGAGAATAGAGAGGAGTTTGAAGTTGGTGGGAAGTTCCTAGGGAGTTAGGGGATTAGGAAAGAATCCTCTAGTTAGGGTAGAGAAAGAGACCCTAAGAAAGACCAAGTGAAGGTATTGGATAGAGCTAGAACACTTTAGGAGAGAATCTCCCCATAAAATTGGTATCAGAGCTATTGAAAGGCTTGGGAGTGGATTAGTTCATGGCAGAGTGGAGGGAATCCATAGGTGAGAACATCATGGTGACCAATGTAGAGTTGGCCAAGGATTTTTCAAAGAAAAAAATAAAGAATAGGCTTCTTGAAGAAGCAATGGAGGATATCAAGATTAAGATGGTGGAGGTTGCAGAGACAACCAACAAGTTGAGAGAAGAAATGTATGAAGGAATAGATAAAGGAAAGAAACCAGTAGAAGAGGAAGTAGAACCATAGCCTGATCCTCTTCTACCTGATGAACCATTCCTCAAAGCACTAAAGGCATTCAGTGGGAAGGCTCTAGAAGGAATACCAATATTCTGTGGTAAAATGGACACTAAAATGGTTATGGAATGGCTTGAAGGGATGGAGAATCACTTTGAGTGTGATGGGATTATAGAAGCACAAAAGGTGAAGATAGCCAAATCAAGGCTAAGGGGGAAAGCACTTACATGGTGGAAGTTCTTGCAAGAAGAAAGAGAGAAAGAGGGAAAGAAGCCAACATCAAATTGGAAGACAATGGTTGCAAAGGTGAAGGAGAATTACCAGAAGACTATGATATTCAACTGCATAAGAAGAGGAAGAACCTTAGGCAAAAAGACCTAGATGTGCCAGCGTATACCGAGGAATTTCAAAAACTTTGTCTTAGATCAAGAATCTAGGAGACAAAGGGCATCAAAGTTGTAAGATACCTTACTGGATTAAGGTGGAACATTCTTGAGAACAACTTAGTCTCTTTACTATGACCTCCATTCATAGATGTTTCCAAATGGCTTTGAAAGTGGAAGAGAAACTCAAAAAGAAACAAGATTCTATTTCAAGAAATAGAGGAAGGGGTAGAGACAACAGAGGTGGCCATAGAGGAGGTTCAATTGGAAGATGCAGTGATAGTAGAGGACAAAGTGACTCTAGATACTCAGAGCAAGGACAAGAAACAAGCAGTAGGGGTGGATACAATAATAGAGGAATAAGTTCTTACAACAGTGGTAGATGAAGACTAGGAGGTTTTGGGACAATCTCTCAGTTTTCTTCCATGAAATGTTACAATTGTGGATAGATGGGGCATCCTGGATATAGGTGTTCGGATAAACCAACATCCTCATAAGGGGAGAAGAATATAGCTTATATCTAAGAAGAAGATTTCTCTAAACAATCAGAGGTGAGTCTAGATTCAGAGAAAGGAGAGCACCTCATGTTGAGAAGGATCCTAATCAAGACACCCACCAAAGATGAGAACAAGTAGAGGAGAGATCTTTTTAGAGTGAGGTGCAAGATATTGGGGAAAGTGGTCAAAACATAATGTAATATATGAGGAGACACTAGAGAATTTGAAACTCACCAAAATCCCACATGTGCATCCCTATAAAGGTACATGGTTGAATAAGGGTCAAAACATCTTGGTGAATGAACAAGTGTGGGTAGAATTTTCCATTGGAAAGTATCAAGATAGGATACTATGTGATGTGTTTCCAATGGATTCTTGCCATCTATTTCTTGGTAGACCATGGAAGTATGATAGAGAAGCTTTCCATAATGGGAAGGATAACAAGTACTCCTTCAAGAAAAAATGGGGTAACTTTCAAACTCTAGTCTTTGATAGAAGAGGACATAGTGGAGAAGGCAGAATCAAGTGCCATGTTGATGAATGGAAAAGAATTCCTAACGGATATAAAAGATGAAGAAGTTGGCTATGCAATCTTGTTAAATCCAAAGGAGAAGGAGACTCATAAGAAAGCACCTGTGCATAAAAAGGTGAGAGAACTGTTGGATCTATTCAAGGATATAATTTGTGAGGGTACACCAGCTTCACTACCACCAAATAGGGAGATAAGTCATCAGATTGAATTCATACCAGGAGCATCGTTGCCTAACAAAGCTGCATACAAGATGACACCAGAGTAAAACAAGGAGATAGCAAGGCAGGTGCAAGAGTTGTTGGATCAAGAATTGACAAGGAAAAGCATCATCCCTTGTTTTTTCCCAGTGGTATTGGCTCCTAATAAGGGAGGTAAGTGGAGGATGTGTACTAATTATAGGGAAATAGATAGGATAACTATCAGGTATAGATTTCAAATTCCTAGAATAGAAGAGTTGATGGATTGCTTGGGGGTGCTAAGTACTTTTCTAAAATTGATTTAAAGAGTGGGTACTATCAAACTAGGATGAAAGAGGGCGATGAGTGGAAGTCTTCATTTAAGACTACAGAGGGGTTTTATGAATGGTTAGTTATGCCCTTTGGGCTTACCAATGCACCAAACACCTTTATGAGGGTGATGAATGAAGTCTTGAAGGACTATATAGGATTTTTTGTAGTTTTCTATTTAGATGACATCCTCATATTCAGCAAAACCAAAGAGGATCATGTGAAACACTTGGAGTTAGTGTTGAAGAAGTTGCAGGAGGAGAAACTCACCATAAACCTTGAGAAGAGTGAGTTCATGAAGGAAGAGTTAGTCTACCTTGGCTTTGTAGTTTCCAAGGGTGACTTGAAAATGGATAAAGAGAAAGTAGAGGCTCTCTTGAACTGGCCTACTCCTAAGATAGGGACAAAATTTAGGAGCTTCCATGGGTTAGCCCAATTCTATAGGAAGTTCATTAGGAGATTCAGTGAGATTTGTGCTCCAGTCCTAGAGACTATAAAAGGAGGATTGAAAAAAAAGTTTGTGTGGACCAAGGCAGCTAATGAGGGGTTTGAGAGGTTGAAGAAGGAAGTGGCTACTCAGCCTATATTATTGTTACCTAGTTTTGACAAAACATTTATTGTTGAGTGTGATGCCAGTAGCATTGCAGTAGGAGTTTTCCTAAGCCAAGAAGGCAGGCCTGTGGCCTTTTTCAGTGAAAAGCTAAATGAGGCTAAGTCTAGGTACTCTTCCTATGACTTGGAGCTATATGATTTTGTGCAAGCCTTAAATAAGTGGAGGAATTATCTATTTCCCAAAGAGTTTGCTATCTTTACAGATAACCAAGCATTGAGTTATATAAACACTCAAGACAAGCTTAGCTTGAGGCACATAAGGTGGATGAAGTTCTTACAGTCATATACTTTCACTATAAAACATAAGAAGGGGGTGCAAAACAAAGTTGCAAATTCCCTTAGTAGGAGACTACTTACCATCCAAGAAATTCAGTTGCAAAGTACAAGAGTTGAAGGTTTTAAGGACCTATATGAGGGAGATTCAGATTTCTCAGAGATTTACAAAGTGTGCAAAGATTTTGAGAATCACTTTCATAGTGAGTTTGCAGAGTATACATTGCAGAATGGGTTTCTATTTAAACACAATCAAATTTGTGTTCCAAAATGCTCAATGAGGGAGAAGGCAATACAAGAAAAGAATAATGGAAGCCTAAGTGGACATTTTGGACTAAATAAGACATTGGACCTAGTGGAAAGGTTCTATTGGTGGCAAAAGATGCAGAAGGAAGTGAGAAGATATGTGGAGCAGTGTGGCATATGTCAAAAGGCTAAAGGCACTTCATCAAATGCAGGACTTTGCCAGCCATTATCCATCCCAGGTAGACCTTGGGAGTGCATAAGTATGGACTTCATAGTGGGGCTACCTAGGACTCCAACTGGTTTAGATAATGTATTTGTATTGGTAGACAGGTTTAGTAAAATGAGCCACTTCATACCATGCAAAAAAGCACATGATACCAGCCATATTGCCTACTTTCTTTTCAAAGAAGCAGTTATGATTCATGGCCTACCAATGAGCATTGTTGAAGATAGGGATGTGAAGTTTATGGGTAACTTTTGGAAGACCCTATGGAAGATACTAGGCACAAATTTGTCTCATGAATCATCCTAACATCCTCAAATAGATGGGAAAACTAAAGTAATCAATAGAGTTCTTTTGAACTTGCTTAGATGTTTGAGAAAGGAATATGGACAAGGATGGCAACAAGTTATTCCACAGGAAGAATTTTCCTATAATGATAGCACAAATATGACTATAGGAAAAATTCCATTTGAGTTTTTGTATGGGGAACATCCAAGGGGTGTGGTGGAGCTCAAAGATCTCAAAGGATATGAGGGAGTTAGTGGGCATGCTGATGATTTCACACAATCAATGAAGGAAGTTCATGAACAATTGAAAAAGACCTTAATGGAGGCCAAGCAAAAGTTGAAGGAAAAAAGAGATGAGGGAAGAAGAGATTTTCAGTTTGAAGTGGGAGAATTAGTAATGGTGTTCTTGAATAAGATAAGACTACAAAAGGGGATACCTAGTAAACTACAAATGGAAAGAATTGGACCTTGCAAGATATTGGCTAAGTATGGGCCTAATGCTTATAAGGTGGAGTTGCCCAAGGAGATGTAAATTTCTTCAATATTCAATGTGAAAGATTTAATCAATTATAAGGGGCAAGAGATGGATGAGTAGCAGTATAGTATAGAGGTACATAAGGACATGGGAGATTTCAAGACTTTGGAACAAGTCAAGCCACAAGTGGAGAAGATATTGGATTCAAGAGTAAAGAAGAAGACAAGACACAAAGTCTATATGGAGCATCTAGTGAAGTGGAGACAACAACCAGAGTCAGAAGGCACTTGGATATCTGAGAGTGACTTCAAGAAGCATGGAATCAGTGAGGATTTCCTGACACCACAAGTACCTTAACTTTCTTGTTGCAGGGGGAGGATGGTGCAGGAGCACCCTAAGGTCTTTAATAAGATCTTGAGACATTTTGGATTGAAGGTTGGTTTGGCCAACCATCCATGAATAAGGACTAATCTATAAATTCCCTAGTGTTTTTTGAGGTGTGATTAGAGTTAGGAAAGGTTAGGGTTTGTATGTTGTTGGGTCTAGTTGATTCTAGGGGTCTAGAACCTAGAAGTCAACTCAAAAGTCAAAGGGATGACCAAAGTCCCAAAGTGGGAATATTTTTAAGTTTTTAATGTTTTTAAGTCATGTGGGGTCAATTAGTAAGGTTTGGAACCAATTAAGACCCTCAAAGTGGAAACATTGTCATTTTGACAAAAGTTGTCAAAGTTGTCATGACAACATTTCCTAGGTTTTAGAAATCGGCTCTTATGGTGCCCAAATCCTGACTAGAGGGTCTAGAAAGGTGGAATAGGAGTATATAATTTGATTTAAACCCTAATCTCATAGTTAGATTTAACATTGTATGGACTGGTGTTTAAGAAGAAGCAATTGAAAGTGTAATTAAGTTACAGAACCATCATCCACCACTTTATTGGATTGAATAGATTGAATGAATGAATGAATAGTGTCTAAAATGTAATTCCTAAGATATTTGTGGCATTATTTTAGTGGATTGTACTTTTTGGTTAGTTTTTGTTTAAATTATTGTGTTTTGTAGGTTCACTCGCCAGTTTTGGTCCAGTTATGTAAAGAATGGGTTTCTTTGGTGTTCCCGTTGTTCAAACTCCATGACCACTTAGAATCCATTAGAGCCTTGTATATAATTTTTACATATGGCTTGTGGAGTGTGTGTGTGTGTGTGTGTACAGAGGAAGCTTGAAAACAATCATGCCCTAGGTGAGTACTAGCTATTCTGGTCAGGGTGACTAAGCAGTGCAACAACAATGGAGGTTGCAAGTTGATTGGTATGTGCCAATAAGTGATAGTGCAGTGTAGGGGCATGAGCTGTAGAAATTTTTAAGGAAGGAAGAGTTCTAAGGAGCTCATTAGATCAGTGGAAGAAGATCAAGAAACTAAACCAGTCTTCATGCCCTAGAAACCCTTATTTTTAGGGGTTTGGTAAAAGTCCATTGTATGGATAGAGTTGAGACCAGAGACCTAGAAAATATTAAAGGGGAAGAAAAACCTAGAAAGAATATTTATTGTTTTTCTAGGGTTGTTAAGGGGTCGTAGGAGGAAAATCACATTTTCAGTGATTGGGAGGGCTAATAGGCCTAAAAAGGATACAATGCCTAAAAGACATGATTTTGGAACCCGATTGGAAAATGGGTGAAATATTCATAAAATTGAATCCATAGAGGTTGGATTAGACCTAAGAGTAGTTGGTAATTCAGTCCTTGAGTAGTTGACCCTATTGGAGTCGCAGGAGGCTAGTGAAGCCATGGATGCAAGAAAGCTATGGAGGAGAGAATAGAGAGGAGTTTGAAGTTGGTGGGAAGTTCCTAGGGAGTTAGGGGATTAGGAAAGAATCCTCTAGTTAGGGTAGATAAAGAGACCCTAAGAAACACAAAGTGAAGGTCGTGGAGAGAGCTAGAAGGCTCTAGGAGAGGAGCTCCCCATCAAAGGCCTTGGTTTAGGAGCTCTTGGATTTGTTTTGAAATTAAAATCAGAGAAAGTTGAGAAACTTGGGAAGTTAGTGCATGTCAGTAGCTACTAGAGAATCAGTAGGAGAGTCAAATATTGTGACAAATGTAGAGTTATCTAAGGAAGTTGATGAGAAAAAGAAGAGGAATCGAATCCTTGAAGCAACCTTAGAAGGAATGAAGTTAAGGCTAGAGGAAGTTGATAATGAAGCATCTAGAAGCAGAGAAGGGGTGGAAAGCAGTGATAGGGGAAAGAAGGTTGCTAAGGAAGACATCATTCTAGAACCTAACCCTATCTTGAATGAAGAGCCATTCTTGAAGGCCATCAAAGAATTAGGTTGGAAAGCATTAGAAGGAATCCCTTTTTATAGTGGAAAGATGGATATTGAAGTAGTAAAGGATTGGATAGAGGGAATGGAGAACCATTTTGAATGTGAGGGTGTGACTGAAGCCCAAAAGATTAAGGTGGCCATGTCTAGACTCAAAGGGTCAACTTTGACTTGGTGGAAATACCTTTAGGATGAGAGGGTAAGAATGGGGAAGCAACCAAAAGAAAATTGGAATTCCATGGTGACCAAGTTGAAAGAGAATTATCTCCCAGAGGATTATGAAATCCAAATCCATAGAAAGAGACAAAAATTTAAACAAAAAGACCTAGATGTGGCCTCATACACTGAGGAATTCCAAAATTTTTGTCTAAGGTATAAATTGCAAGAAGAGGAGTCAATCAAAGTGGCTAGATACTTGGGAGGATTGAAGTGGAACATCCAAGAGGAGATTAGCCTATGGACACCAACTACAATACAAAAGTGTCATCAGTTGGCCATAAGAGTGGAGGAGAAGAACAAGAAGAAGAGTAACTCTAGTTTCAAGAATAACATAGGTAGAGGAAGAGACCAAAGCGGTCAAAGAGGAGGCTACCAAGGCATAGGTAGTGAGAAAAGGTCATAAGGGGAGAACAAGTTGACAGAGCAGCAGACTGAAAGAAGTTCAAGAGGATGCTATAAAAAGAGGTAGGGGTAATCATGGTGGTCCTAACAAGGGAAGAGGAGGTAGGAGTAGTTCTTAATTTGCAACCATGAAGTGTTTTTATTATGGAAAAATAGGCATCTATCCTATAGATGTCCGGAAAAACCTTCTATAGAAAATAGTGACAAAAGGGTAGCATATGCTCATGAGGACACTTCAAGTGTCAAAGCACCTGAGATTGACCATCTAGATTTAGAGATGGGAGAGAGATTGATATTCAGGAGAGTACTGATAAGACAACCAATCAAGGATGAGCCCAAACATAGGAGGGACTTATTTAGAATCAGATGCAAAATTCTTGGTAAGGTTTGTAAAGTGATTGTGGACTCTGGATCCACACATAATATCATCTTAGAGGAGGCAGTAGTGAAACTCAAGCTAGACAAAATACCTCATGGAAATCCCTATAAGGTGACATGTCTCAACAAAGGCCAAAGTGTGTTGGTCAATGAGTAAACATGGGTAAAGTTTTCAATTGCGTGATACAAGGATAAGTTACTTTGTGACATCTTACCAATGGATGCTTGCCATTTTCTATTAGGAAAGCCTTGGAAATTTGATAAAGGGGCAGTATATTATGGGAAGGAGAATTCCATCACCTTCAAGAAAGGAGGGAAGAATTTCAAGATTCAGTCTTTACTAGAAGATGAAGAACCACAATCAAGGACTCCTAATGTCATGTTGTGTAGTGGGAAGGAGTTTGTGAAAGATATCAAGGGTGATGAGAGTGAGGGGTATGCAATTGTACTAAGACCCAAGGAGGATGAAAAACTAGTGAAGGAGTTATTACAACTAGAGGTGCAAGAATTGCTTGTGAAGTACAAGGACATAGTGAGTGATGGAACTCCTGCAACCCTACCACCTAAGAGGGTAATAAGTCACCAAATAGACTTTGTACCAGGGGCATCTCTACCCAATAAGGTAGCATAAAATCTTACTCTTGATCAGAACTAGGAGGTCGCTAGACAAGTGTAGGAACTCTTGGATCAAGGCTTTATCAAGAAGAGTATTAGCCCTTGTGCAGTCCTAGTTGTGTTGGCATCCAAGAAGGGAGGAAAATGGAGACTATGCACAGAGTCAAGGGCCATAAATAGGATCAAAATAAGGTATAGGTTCCCTATACCTTGGATAGAGGATCTCATGGATTGCCTTGGAGGGGAAATGTACTTTACCAAGTTGGACTTGAAGAGTGGGTATCACCAAATCAGGGTGAAGGAAGGCGATGAATGGAAAATGACATTCAAGACCACAGATGGGTTATATGATTGTTTGGTCATGCCATTTTTTTCTCTCTAATGCTCCGAGCACATTCATAAGGCTCATGAATGAGGTGCTCAAGGAATTCACAGGGAAGTTTGTGGTTGTATATCTTGATGATATACTGATATTTAGCAAGACAAGAGAGGAGCATATCAGACATGTAGCGGTAGTATTGAAGAGATTGCATGAAGAGAAATTGGCTATCAACCTTGAAAAGTGTCAGTTCTTCAAACAAGAACTAGTGTATTTGGGCTTTGCAGTGTCCAAAGGGTCATTGAAGATGGACCAAGACAAGGTTTCTACTATCCTAAACTAGCCTCCACCTACCACAACCACAGAGGTAAGGATTTTTCATGGCCTTACACAGTTTTATAGGAATTTTATTAGGAATTTCAGTGGGATATGTGCACCAATGATGGATACTATTAAGGGTGGAGTAAAAACTAAGTTTAGGTGGATATTAGAAGCAGAGAAAGCCTTTGAGTTGTTGAAGAAACAAGTGGCTATTCAACCTGTCTTACAATTACAAAGCTTTGAGAAATTGTTCACCATTGAGTGTGATGCAAGTGGGATGGCAGTAGGAGGTGTATTGAGTCAAGAAGGTAGGCCAATTGCCTTCTCTAATGAGAAATTGAATGAGGAAAAGAAGAGATATTCTTCATTTGATTTGGAACTACATGCTTTAGTTCAGTCCCTTAGAAAATGGAGGCATTATTTCCTACCTAAAGAGTTTGTGGTATTTACTAACAATAAAGCTCTTAGTTGGGTATGTGTAGGATCATGGTATGCCAAAAAGTGGCGATGTGAAAAAGAAGTCCTAATTGCTAGGTTGATTGAAAAATAGATACAAATTTCAAATGGTATATCATTTTCTAATTCTGAAACATGTGTCACATTCTATGCTTCCCCTAGTACAAGAGAAAAACAAAAAAAATTCAATTTGATGAAGTTTAGACTAAGTTATGGTGGCCAGACATGAGAATTTTTATATTCAGGTAGAAAATTTCTAGAAGACAAATCATAATTAATTATTTACTTGGAAACAAATTACAAAAAATATGCATGACATCTGGACATTAATCTACTACTTATATCTATAATCTAGTAAAAAAAACTTATCATTTGATTGTGTTTAAGGTGGTTAGACATACACATATTACTTATCTTTTTAGTCCTGATTGATAGGCTGATTGAAAAATAACAATAACTTTCAAACGGTATAACATTTTTGAAATCCAAAACATGAGTCACATTCCATGATTTTACTACTACAATTACAAACTAAAAAAAAATCAATTTGATGAATTTTAGACTAAGTTAAGGTGGTCAGACACGAGATTTTTTATAATATGGAAAAGTTGTAGTAGAAAAATCATATTTAATTATTTACTTGGAAAAAAATTACAAAAAAATATGCGTCACATCCAAACATGAGTCTACTACTTATATCTAGAATGTTGTAAAAAAATATTATCATTTGATTGTGTTTAAGGTGTTCAGACATACACCTTCTTCTTATATTTTTCCTAAAATTTTCATACTATTGCATTGAAATTTGAAATTTCACCATATAGAATATTTTTTTTTAAAGAAGGGATAGTAGCTTAGAAACTAGATTCAATTTTCTACATATTCTCTTGCTACACATTTTTTATATAAGATTGATAACTTTTCCAAAATGTTACGTCAACTTTCCTAACCCTAATTTTCTAAATTTTCATTGCCACTTAACACCTAGTTTGACATACCATGATCCTGCACATACCCAGCTACATAAATACTCAAGAGAAACTAAGCAATAGGCACTTGAAATGGATGGAGTATTTACAAGCATTTATCTTTACTATAAAGCATAAGAAGGGACAACTCAATAAGGTTGCAGATTCCTTAAGCCGGAGGTTACTAACAGTCCAAGAAGTCCTACTAAATAGCATTGACATTAATAGTTTCAGAGACTTATACAAGGTATATGAGGACTTTGGGGAAACATATAAGGTATGTGTTGAATTTCAAAACCATTTTCGTATCAAGTTATCAAAGTTTACTTTACAGAATGGACTGTTATTCAAGGGTAACCAGTTATGTGTGCCAAGAGGCTCTATGAGGATGAATCTCATACAGGAGAAACATGATGGATCTCTAAGGGTTTATTTTGGTATGAAAAATACATTAGAGCTTATGCAAAGGGTCTACCATTGGCCAAAGTTGGTGAAAGATGACACCAAATATATAGAGCAGTGTGTTTTTTGTATGACGAAAAAAGGAGGAATGATTAATGTAGGGTTTTATCAGCCTTTACTAGTCCCTAACCAGCCATGGGAGTGTGTGAGTATGGATTTTATTGTAGGCCTACCAAAAACCAAGCAGGGGTATGATATCATTTATGTAGTTGTTGATAGATTTAGTATAATGAGGCATTTTACTCCATGTAAGACTACTAATGATGCTAGCCACATAGCCTATTTTTTCTTTAAGGAGATTGTGAGGATTCATGGTCTTCCTTTGAGCATAGTATAAGATAGGGATGTGAAATTTATGATCCATTTTTGGAGGACATTATGGACTAGATTGGGTACCAATCTATCTTTTTGGTTCAGCCTACCACCCTCAGACTGATGGACAAACTAAGGTGGTAAACAGGGTGTTGGGTAACCTATCGAGGTGCCTAACTAAGGAGTATGGGAAGACTTGGGGTGTGGTCATTCCCCAAGAAGAATATGATTACAATGACAGTAAGAATAGAATGGCAGGAAGAAGCCCATTTGTGGTGGTTTATGGCATGCACACTAGAGGTGTTTGTGAGCTCGAGGAGCTTGGAGGTATGGAGTATAGAAGTGGACATGTTGAGGACTTCACCCATACTATGAAGGAGATACAAGAACAAGTCAAGAAGCAAATCCAAGACAATGAAAAAAAGTTTAAGCTAAAATTTGATGAAAAGAGGAGAGATGTTTAGTTTGAGGTGGGTGACTATGTGATGGTTCACTTGAACAAATCAAGGCTATAGAAAGGTGTCCCTACCAATATTAATATGAAAAGGGTGGGACCTTGCAAAACACTAGCCACATATGGGGCTAATGTGATAGGGAGGAACTTAGATATCTCTTTGAGCTATCTTGAACTCTTCTTAGGTCACTCCTAGGACCCTTAGGGCTTCCCCAATCCACCCTCCAAATCTTGGAAAGATTCAATTCTTTCCGTCTCCTAAGAATCTTCCTATCTTATTAGGTTTCCATCCTTTGTTCTTTGCAAGAACTCCTTTCAACTATACCTCCCAAACTGTAATGATTGTTTTGGATTGCAGGAGGGCCAGGGATTCATTCAAATTAAATATTGAATCCCAACATGGTTCTTAAGTTTCCAAGTTAGACCATTTCCCCATCGCTTACCAATTTCCTATCTTTTAGGCCTTGTAGCCTTTTTCCTCAATTAGGCCTCCTAAAAAGTAGGAATGCACATTTTCAGTGACAAATCCTCAAAGGACCCCCAAATGTATTTTGGAATTTCACACCTACCATTTAAGACTTTCAAGATTTTGGTTGTCACAGGTCCCAACCCTGTTCATACACTCTATTTCAGAAATAGGGCTTTTCCAACCTTTCTAGACCAGTTCTTGGTCTTTCGTCTCAAAACTTGGTGAATTGGTTTCTTGGGAACTCCTCCTCATTCTTGAGTACCTACACATCATATATAATTGCATCATGACATTATTGGCTCATGAAAACATCCCTACTGCATTTACCAAACACTTCTTCTTGGTCTTCCTAACCGGGCTATAACCATAGTTCACCTAGGGAAAGACCTTAAAAATAGGTGCACACACTTCCAGAGCTCCACCTTCCAGATTCTTGAAGCTCCATGGACCTAGTCTCCATTCCCAAGTGGAAATATAGAACCAATGGTGGTAAATGGATTTAGGTCCACATCTTTTCCTCTCTGTCAGAACTAGACATCAAACTGTCTAAAACAAACTAATTTACAAAAACCAAAAGAAAAGTAATTATAGAGAAAACTAACTATTGAAATGACTTTACAACATGCCCAAAAATGGCATCAAATGATCATAGTACTAAATCTAATCCATGCACAATAATAAACAAAAAAATTTCTTCAATTCTGCTACTCTATCATTCAAAAAATCCTTGGCTCCAAAACCCAAAATCTGTAAAATGACTTACAACCCTTCAAATTAGGGCTTTCCTTCCTTATATCCCCTTAGCACACATGCCTAACTCCTTGGGTGGGTTAAAAACAACTTAAACATTGAAACCCTTAAGACAAGCAAAAATGTTGTCAACAACTTTTAAAAGTTGCTAATGTTGCATAGAAACATTTTGACATCTTTTACACATTTGCAATTTTCAAGTGTTTTAACACTAATCTGATCTAACTAACCATAGTTAGACCTCTTAGGATATCATAGGACCCTAAAGAAATGAAAAAAATCAACTTTCCACTTGACCACATTATCAATTACAATGTCATTAATGAGCCAAGATGAACTACTTTGACCTAATAGAAAGCACAAATAAACACTGATTCAAACCACACTTGGTCCACATGACCTTATATAATTACAATTCCCTTCAAGAGGGTCTTTAAAACTTTCACACACCCAAAAATACATGAGACCACCAATCTGACTGGCTTCTCAAGGGTGCTCCTGCACCATACTACCAAGGCTAAGAACTTAAGTCACCTATAGGGACAGAAGCTTAGGATCAAATCCCTGCTTCTTGAACTCATTCTCAGCTACCCAAGTAGCTCTAGCCTCTGATTTTCCTTGCCATTGAATGAGATGCTCCATATAAGTAACCTGTCTATTCTTTTTCTTCACCCTAGAATCCAAAATCTTCACAGCTGTTGGTGTTGGTGTAGGTGAAAGCTAAACATCATTTGTGATTTCCTTACTGTCTGACTATGAATCAGTTTGTACTGATGTAGGCCATTTATACATCACCAAATATTGCACATTAAATACAGGTGATAGTGCCAAATCATATGGTAGGTCTATCTTATAATCATTTTGCCCATATTTTGCAAGAATCTTGCAAGGACCTATCCTCCTCATTTGAATTTTGGTGGGGAATCCCTTCTGCAATATAGATTTAATAAGGTGTACCATCACAAGATCTCCCATAGCAAATTGAATATCTCTCCTTCCTTCATCAACTTTTTCTTTCAGTCTTTGAGTAGCCTCTTGGAGCTGCTTCTTTACTTGGTCATGAACCTCCTTCATTGATTGAGTGAAGTATTCTACATATGCACTCTTACCTTCCTCATGTGCCAAGTGTCTTAACTCCAACACACCTCTATGGTGTAGCCCATAAAATATTTTAAAGGGGCTTTTACCTATTTTCCTATTAACACTGTCATTGTAGGCATATTCTTCATATGGTAACAACTGATCACACATCACTCCATACTCCTTTTTCAATCATCTAAGGAGATTTCCTAGCACTTTTTTGATAACTTCAGTCTGACCATTAGTTTGGGGATGGTAGGCTGACCCAAATGATAGGTTAGTTCCTAACCTTGTCCACAAGGTCTTCCAAAAATGACACATAAATTTTACATCTCTGTCAGATACTATGCTGATGGGTAAGCCATGAATCTAGACCACTTCCTTAAAGAAAAAATGTGCAATATGACTGGCATCATGGGTTGTTTTGCAAGCAATGAAAAGGCTCATCTTACTAAACCTATCTACCACCACAAATATGATATCTAAACCAGTTTTGGTCCTAGGCAACCCAACCACAAAATCCATACTAATACATTCCCAAGGCCTATTAGGAATGGGCATAGGTTGGTACAAACCCACATTAGAAGAGGTACCCTTAGCTTTCTGACATACCAAGCATTGCTCCACATACTTTCTGATTTCCTTCTGCATCTTACACCAATAATAGAACCTTTGTACTAGTTCTAGTGTTTTTTTTAGGCCAAAATGGCCACTTAAGCTCCCATTGTACTTATCTTGTATCACATTCTCCCTCATAGATCCCTTAGGAATACATAGCTATCCTCCTCTGAACAAGAGATCATTCTAAATGTTATAGTTTTAAAATTGACTATGGAAATGCTTTTTGAAATTCTTACATACTTTGTATGCTAGCAAGAAGTCTTCATCCCCTTCATAGAGCTCTTTGAAGCTCTCCAAACCTATACTTTGTAGCTGCGCCTCTTGAACTGTCAAGAGTCTCCTACTTAAAGCATCAACTACTTTATTCAACTGCCCTTTCTTGTGCTTAATAGTGAAGGTATAGGCCTACAAATATTCCATCCATTTGAGATGTCTATTACTCAACTTCTCCTGAGAATTGATAAAACTCAAAGCTTTATGGTCAGTATAAACCACAAATTCCTTTGGCAACAAATAGTACCTCCACTTCCTCAAGGATTTCACCAATGCATATAAGTGTAGGTCATAAGAGGAATACCTCTTCTTAGCCTCATTTAACTTTTCAATATAGAATGCCACTGACCTATTCTCTTGGTTCAATACCGCCCCAACAGCTACACCACTTGCATCACATTCAAGGGTGAACAACTTATAAAAATTTGGAAAAACCAAAAGAGGTTGTGTAGCCACTCTCTTTTTCAACCACTCAAAATTCTTACCAGCCTCTGGAGTCCTCTTGAATTTAGTTTTTACTCAACCTTTTATGGTACCTAAGACTAGTGTACATATCTCACTAAAACCTCTAATGAACTTCCTATAAAATTGGGCAAGCCCATGGAAGCTCCTTACCTCAGTGCTACATGTAGGGGTAGGCCAGCTTAGTATTGCTTCAAATTTGCTAGGATCCATCTTCAAGGTTCCTTGAGACACCAAAAAAACAAGATAGATCACCTCCTTCTTCATAAATTCACATTTTTCCAAATTAATGGACAAATTCTCCTCATGGAGTTTCTTCATCACAATTCTCAAATGTTGGAGGTGTTCTCCTTTGTCTTACTAAAAATAAGGATATCATCAAGGTACACAACTACAAATTTGCCTATGTAGTCCTTCAACACTTCATTCATCAACCTCATAAAGGTGCTTGGGGCATTGCTAAGCCCAAAGGGCATGACCAACCATTCATAGATCCCTTATGTAGTCTTGAATGTTTTCTTCCATTCATCCCCCTCCTTCATTCTGATTTGATGGTACCCACTCTTCAAATCCAACTTAGTGTAGTACCTTGCTCCTTCCAAACAATCCATAAGATCTTCAATCCTAGGAATGGGAAATCTGTACCTTATAGTGATCCTATTAATTTCCCTTGAATCTATATATAGCCTCCACTTACCTCCTTTTTTGATGCTAGAACCATTGGTACTGCACATGGGCTAATGCTTTGTCTAATTAGACCTTGGTCCAAAAGTTCTTGGACTTGGCTAGCTATCTCCTTGTTTTGATTAGGAGTCACCTTGTATGCAGCCTTATTTGGTAGAGATGCTCCTAGTATGAAGTCAATCTGATGACTTCTCACCATATTGAACACATTTAGATGATCTACTATAGATGTACCATCATCCATCTTCAAGGAATACAACTTCTTCCTCAAGAACAACTTGTTTACCAAAGACTTTCCCTGATAAATGTCACCAAGTTTCTTCCATAAAGAAGGTGTTGTCTTCTCCTCATGAACATTTAACATAATAGAATCTACTAGGCTTAACCTTATTAGTCCTCTAGCCTTTCTATCTGCCAGATCCCAATCTTCCTACTTCATGCTTGAAGGCTTGTTACCAGATACAGTGATCCACAGATCTCGATCAACTAGGATATCTCCAACTTCAAGTTTCAACAACTCAAAGTTTGTCCCATTGAAATTTTCAATGACTATTCTCCTTGATATACTTGGCATCTCAATTTCCAGATGAACACTTTGCAAAACCCTACTAGAAACAAATTGAATAAGGATAACCAAAAACTCATTTGGCTCTGATACTACTTGTTAAGAAAGCAATGTGTGGCAACGCCTTCCTAATGCCAATTTACAAGGGAAATAATAAAGAGTTTGAATCAACTTTAGAATATTGAGATAAACAAAAGAAACATGAACATAGAAAATCTCATGCACACAAGATAAACACAGGAGACCAAGTTTACGTGGGAAACCCTTTCAGGAAAAACCCACCACCCAAAAACCCCCAAGCAACTTTGTATTATAGTAAACTATTTGCATACAAAATCTTTGGTTTTTCATACAGGCTCATAGACTCAGACTGTGTTACAATCAACCTGATTTTCACACTCAACCTACTAGCCTCAATATTTCTAACGAATCCCATAGAAATTTATACACTTTGTGATTCATTATAGAATTCTCTATAAGAACTGTCACTCCATGAAATGGTTACTGGCAGTCTTGGCTCTGCACCATTTTACTCCCTTTAGCATCAGACACTCCCTTCGACATCGGGTCATTCCCTTCGGCTTCGGTCACTCCCTTCACCTTCGAAACTCCCTTCAACATTGAGTCACTCCCTTTGGCATACACTCAGTATGTCTATACGGTGTCGACATGTACGGTGTTTCATACAGTTCCAACATGACATGTACTTCGCACGGTGCCAACCTACACGTCTCTATAGGTGCCAAACCACACCTCTCCACACACCGCACATGAGCAGCCTACATATATTCATACGGTGCCAAGCCACACCTCTCTGCATGCCATGTGTGACCATCCTACACATCTCTGTATGCTGCTAAGCCATAGCTCTCCTCACGCCACACGTGAGAAACATGCATGTCTCTGTACGCTGCAAAACCACACCTCTCCGCAAGCCACACATGAGCAGCTTGCACCTCTTTGTATGCTGAACTCACACGTACGATAGACTAACTCATATGGTGAACTCACTCGTATGATTGAGTACATACGAGGCATTTCCAACAATGCTAAGATGGTCATTCAGTTAAACCATCATTATGCACCTATTATATTTTTCATTGCTGAAGAACAATTCACTTCCAAAGAAATTTCAACTCTGGCTTTTTTCTACAATTTATCATTTCTTTCCATTTTTAAAAGGTAGTAATTTTCAAATAGGGGTTTGAGTTGGGATTCTTGAAATCTCAAGAGGTTAAGATTTAGGCAATTATATGGCAAAAGTTAAGATTCTAACTCTTAACTTTTTTTTTTAAAGTTAAGGTTAGGGAGAAAGTTGCAATGTTGATCGGAAACTTCTAACCTTTTGGGCTTTGTTTTTCACGTTTTAAACACTAACCATTAACTCTTAACCCTTTTTTTTAAAGTTAAGGTTGGGGGTCGAGTTGGGATTTTGAATATTAACTCTTAACCCTGAGCTATTAAATTTTATTATTATTTTATTACTTTTAATTTTAAATAAATTTAAAATTAAAAGAACTCCGAGAAAGTGTAACTTTTGACTCGCAGCTCCGATTTGAGAAATTTGAAGTGCAATGCGAAGCTGACGATTGTTAGAGTAATCATTAGTTTGCTTATTAATTAAATCATGTTGATTTAATTAATTAAGTTATTACTCTTTAGTGCTTAAGCTTTCTCTTAGGTGCATTAATAATTAATTCTTTTATTAATTATT
>MU223511.1:179364-203897 GCA_018584345.1 Thuja plicata
CTTGTAATTCTTTTTTTATTAATTCAGATGATAATTTTTCTCTCGCATTTTGAGTAACTTCTGAGTTCTTCTTTTTCCTCCTTCTGCTTCTCTCTTGCAACAGGTTATTTGCATGCAGGTATTCTTGGCATTCTGTGGATTTATATTTCTCAAATCCTATAACGATGAGCCGAGGAGTTTGGAAATATGAAAACACAACAAGTCCAAAGAATGAATGCACTTTTAGGAGCTCAAAATACAATATGCTTTGAATTATTCATGACCCAAAATGATAAGATTTTGAAGATTTTGATTAAAAGATAATGGAAAAAGTTTGTGAAATATACAAATACCCTGACCCCCACCCACCAAATAACCTTAGACATGACTGGCAATTTTTTTGAATTTTTGGCTATTTAAGAAACTACTGCAACAATGATAATGAAGGGGGTAGTGGTAAAGAGAACCTGTGGGGTAAAGACATTGATATGGATCTTGCTAACAAGAACACCTCCTCCCCTATTGCTAAGGAAGCTCAAGTGGAGCTTATACTTTAATCTCACTCTCTCCACTTCAATTTGGCTCGTGAAGACTTCTGTGATATCCTTGGTTTAGGTACAGATTCAACTATAGGCTATTTTTCTCTATACAAATGGCTCTTTCATGAAATTAAGGATCTTCAATTAAAAAAGAGAGCTCTCGGTAGTAATCTAGAACTGCAAGAGAATTTTATGGTTAGCAAGGGTAAGGATGTTATTATAGGGAAAGATGCTAGATCAGGCTCTACTAAGGGGCATGACCTTTCGACTATTGATGAAAATAATTATGTTGTGGGCTGTCTCAAGAAGACAGTTGACACCTTTGATAAAATGAAGCATGAAAATGAGGCCAACATGACCAAGCTGGAGAACAAGATAAATAGTGGAAAAGAAATCATGTAGTTAGCTCTGAATCATTGCCACAAAAGTATCAAGTCCACTGCAGAGACCATGAACATGGTGGTGGAAAAGCTGGAAAAAGATCATCAAGATAGACTATCTATTCAGCTAGAGCTTGACAAAGACCATGTGTCTTCTAGTCCTAGCACATGAACGATGGGCATTCTTAACAAGAAAGATGCTAATCCTCTATACTACAAGGACCTTAAGAAGGTTGTTGAGGAGATGACCAAGTTGGAAGTGGAGATGTCTCAAGTTTTGAATAATCTGGTATAGTGTGTTTTTTGGATTTTTTTTTTTCTGGACCTAAGTCTAGTTGTTGGTGTTTGGCTACCTCTTTCTTTGTTTTCTTCCAAGTAGCCCTTTTGTTTAGGGCTTGTGTAGCCTTCGATGTTTTGACTGGCTTTAATGTTAAATCTTTAATGGTTCTCTGTTAAAGGGTTTTAGGTCCCTTTTAAAAAATATTTTGGCCTTAATAAAAAAAATTCTTTAAAATATTTGGCCAATTCCTTAGAGACTTGATCATTGTCATTCTAGTTGTAATCTCCAATTTGGGGCTATTATTGAATGAATAAAAATATACTAGTAAATAAGAGAATAGTAAATAGGAATTGAAAACTATTGCATCAACATTAGTCTTCCACATAATGAGGCTTGGAGGAAAGGGGATCATAAGGCTTAGAGTTTCTCAAATAGGCAATGGGGTTGTTCATCACAAAAGGTATGTCAAAACTTAGGAATCTCAATTAAATAGCTCCAATGAAGAAGGTGATTGAAATCAAGTATTAGCGCAAATTACCAATATTATATTTTCTATACAATAAATAAATCTAAAAATAATATAAAATATTGAGTCAATCAAATACAATAGTGGGAAGGAAAGGAAAGGAAAGGAAATGTCCTTTTATCATCCACTATACCAGCCATATATTTTTGGGTCTACATATGGTGGTAGCAATATGCAACTACCTCGTACTCCTTGTAAGATGCATCCATTATGCTACAAACAAGGCGTAGATACCCTACCCGAGTAGGATTTGAAGTTGTGACCTCCCTTTCAAGAGTACAAATTCTCCACCACTAGATCAAATTACAATACATTCAAAACCACTAATAAATTGGAAATTCCATTTAGCCACTTTGCATTGTGTTCTATATTAGTTCGTTGGCTTTCTCTTCATTTAAGAGTAGTGGTAGAAGTAGAAAGGTCAAAATAAACTTTATTACCGAGTGGGTATTCTTTAAAGCAGAGTGACATTTGGAGATTCTGAGTCTCTAAAATCTATTGAAAGTGGGCAAGTCAAAAAAAAGCAGTGGTGGAAGTAGAAAGCCCGAAATATACTTTATTACCGAGTGGGTGTTCTTTAAGGTAGCATGACATTTTGAGACTCTGAGTCTGTAAAATCAAGTGGGCAGGTCACAGAAAGTTGTTTGGTTTGGTGAACTGAATCCATTCGTCTAACAAATATCTCAGTAAAAGCTACTAATCACCACAGATATATTTCTTCCATCGCTAAGAATCTGTAAAACAAGAAAGAAACCATAGGCGAAGCAAAATGGACCATGTAGCATTCAAGTGTCTGAAACATTTTAATTTAGTTCTTGCCTTTCTTATTGTCCATCACAGTTGCAATTTATTTGTTGATGGTGTAGACACCCTGTCTATGGGGGCTTCTCTGAGGGGAAATCAGATGATAACTTCAATGAATGGTACTTTTCAATTGGGATTTTTTAATCTGAATGGAACCAACACTTGGTATATTGGCATCTGGTATGCTCACATCCCTGACCAGACCATCATTTGGTTGGCTAACAGAGAAACACCCATCAAAAACATGCCTGGAGTTTTCACTCTGTCTAACTTTGGCTATCTCACTGTCTTTGATTTGCAAAGAGAATTCATTTGGTCGACGTAAAGAGGGGAGGTAACATATAGATCCAAAACCCTAACCTAAGCCTAATCGTCCTAATATTGGATGAGTTTCAGTATGACTACCCTATCCGGATTTGTCTAGGTTGACAGAATTTGAATACCCTCTCTCCTGTGTGTGTGTGTGTGTGTGTGTGTGTGTGTGTGTGTGTTGCTTGATTATGCTTCAGGTGATTTTCGGATTATTGAGTGTTTTTCTATATTCTGTGATTTAATAGGTTATAGTTGAGCTAATAATTTAATTATATCCTAAGTTTATTTTAAATAATTAATTAAATTGAAACATTTGAATATTTTGATTTAATTAAATATTTAATTGAAAACTATATTGTATGTGCTTATATGATTAATTAAATAAATAAATATTTGGTTGCATGCATTATTGTGACATAAATATTTAAACTATTTAATTAAATATTTTATTAATTACATGTGCGTAAATGTGTTGAAAAAGTATTTTCAAATTGAAATATCTTAACTTGTAATTAGGAGTCAAAGTTGAGTTGTGGAAATAAAGCATATTTTATTTAAATAATTTGGCTTTACTTTCAATTTTCAAGTTGAGTTAAGTTAGGGATTGACTTGGGAGTTGTCATCCACCTTTGCGTGTTTAGGGGAATTTGAATCTCTTTAGGGGGAATTGGTCATTCATTCTCTCATAACAGGTTTTTGAGATTTGGAGAGCTCTTGGTGATTTTGGAGTTTTTCAAGAATTGTGGATTGTTGTGGATCCTTGTTGCTTTGAAGTTTCCAGGATTTTCTATTGCTTGTGTGTGTGTGTGTGTGTGTGTGTGTGTGTGTGTGTGTGTTCGGATCTACATTGTTGCCAGATCTGTGGTTAAATTGGGCTTGAGGGTTTCAGATCTACTTTTTTCCTCCAAGCTACATTCTTCTATTTCTTGCATTAGAATCAAGGTAGGTTTTATTTTCCATGTATGGTTTTCAATTTTGTAGATCTGAGGTTTTCTGTGTTGCTTAAGTTCATGTTCATCATTTTTGGCTTTTAACTGACTTATGGTTGTTTCTATGTTTTTGGGTGTTGATAGAAACCCTAGATCTATATTTCTTTCATTTTATATGTTCTTAGCATCGTAGGGTTATGCTGTCAAAATTTCGGGAAGAAATTCTCTCTAGATCTCTTAGAAAATGAAAAATCAACCTTTAATATAGTTTATACTATAGAAGAAATTAAACTTATGATTTATTATGTTTTTGATATTTTTGGGTATTTATGAAAGCTTAGATCTATTATTTTCATGTTAAAATATTTCTTAGCATAGCACCCTTATGCTGTCAAAATTTCGTGACTAGATCTCTCATTAATCTCCTAGAAATCAAAAAATTAAACTTTGGTCTATAGTCTTAACTATAGAGGAAATAAATTAAATTAGTTCCTAAGTGTTTTCTTTGCTAAAAATTAAATCAAAAGAAAAAAACAACCCTCTGTAAAAATGTAGATTGATGTAAAAAAAAGTTATCCAGAAAGGTAAAAAGGTTTAAAAAAAAATTAAACCCCCCTTCCTTATTTTTACTATTTCCGTATTTTCGAATTTATATTTTAAAAAGGAAAAAAAAAAAAGACTTTGTTTCATTGAAAAACGAAATAGGTTGTTGTTTTAAACAAATTTTTTTTTAAAAATTTAAACTAAATAAAATAAATGGGTTTAATAAAGAATGTGTTTAAAAAAAAAAATTAAAATTAAAATTTTGGGGAGGTGGGGAGCGGTGGGCTCCACCCACCATCCCATGGGTACCGGGGTCGCGGCAGCCGGTACTGCCGTAAGGCAGGCCAGACTGCCAATGACAAACCCAGTTTGCCCGCGCGGATCAATGCAGGGAGGGTGGGGGACACGTGGGGTCCACGATCCCACGATCCCCCCCATAACATACGAGTTATGTTATAAAAAAACAAAGAGTTATTTAATATGCTTTTTTTATTAATTATTTTTTATTTATGATTATTAATTGTTTTCTTTTATTTATATTAATTTTTATTAAAATATAAATGTTAAATAATTAATTTGTTTTATTATTAATTATTATTATTTATTTTGTATTAATATGGGTTTGGTTAATTAATTTATATGTTTAGAGTTAAGTTAATTATAATTGTGTTTTATTATTAGTTGGTTAATAGATTTAGTTTATTATTGTACATGTTAAAAATGATTTTATTAATTAATTATTGATTTAGATTAATATAAGTATAATATTAGTTTTAAATTAATATATTAATTATTAACTATAACTGATGTTTTAATATGATTTTCTAATAAATATGATTGATTAATCAAAGGTGATTATTGCTAATTTGGATCTATTAATGCATAAAAGGGAGTTTGTTTTATGCATGAGGAGAGTGTTAATTAGATGAATGTTTATATGCTTATAGTTCATTTTTCAGTCTTTTAAGACATTTTGTTTCCTATGCATCTGTATGGTTCTTTGTGGTTGTATATGTTGATTATTTGGGACATTAGATGACCTAGGATATATACAGAGGCTGGGGGATGTAATTATATTTCTGTTACTTCATGACATGTGTTGTCATATATTACCCTAAATTGACCATGATGACCCTCTTTATTATGTATCCGTGTGTGTACCTATATGTGACTATTCCTGTTTGTGTGGGATACTAGATTTGGGGTACACTAGGGTTGTGACCTATACTAGATATGTTAGGATCTTTGAGCCTAGGGTAGGTTACCTAGATGTGTAGTAGGGGGTGACTTGCAATAAGTTCTATTTCCGTAAGAGACTACTAGATTGCTTATTGTGGAGTTTCTTTAATAAGTGATAACTAAAGACATATTTAGAATATTAAAATGGATTAATAAGATGTATCCTCACCCATGCTTGAGTGCTAGTATAGGCTAAGATGGTATCGAGAAGATGTTAGTTGCCCTGCGAGGTACCTGACATAGTTAGTGGCCTTGTCAGCCTGAGAGGTCATTAGTTCCGTGTATGGTCACTTAAGTTCTGGAATCCATTGGATTACTAGGACAAGACTTAAGGGTTAGATGTACATGATGACACCTTCCTTTGCATAGTCTATATTTCGTACATTGTCAGTTGGCTCTGGATTAGTGAGTCTTACCTTTTATGATGATTAGTACACCGGTTTAGAGAGATATCAAGATCCCTTGCTTAGTGGTTATACCTTGTTGGTTTTGGATATCCGATTGGGATCTGTTGTTATCTCCTTAGCACGGTGGGGTAGGCCTTTGTGGTTCCACACGGAGGGGTGGTAGTGATTCTTTATCCATTGAGATTCGACATCCTTGTACCAGGTGCTTGATGGTTTCTTGCAGATGAGATCTTTATGTTCCTTCATTATTTATTATGTAATTTCATTATTTTAATCTTGTATTAGAGCATCACATGTGATACCTAATCTGGAAATTGTAATAGTAAGTAGTTTAGAGTGATTACCCCATACCCTGCGACATGTGTAGTGGATGTGAGTTTATGGTGGTTTCATGGTTATCCATGAGGATTCTAATTATGGTTATGTAAGTTGTATTTGTTATGCTTAATCAGATGGAATCTTTTGTTATATTATTAGTTGTGTTTTGATTAAGTAATTCAATGTCATGGGACCCTTGAGTCGTGTAATCTATGTGAGTGTAAGACATGTGTATAAATGGTAATCGCTTTCGCAAGAATGTATATTCCTTTATGTTAACTTTGAAAAAAAAATTATTTAGCACACATAGTGACATGTTCTAGGTTAATCTCTCTTGGGTTCCCTAGTAGGGCATTACATGGAAGAGGGAAATCCAGTCAAGAACTAGTTCTAGTGGTACTACATCATCTGATGAGATGATCCAAAAATTATCAAATGAATTCATCGCCTTCAAAAGGCAACTTCCTAGATTAAATAACCCTTATCAACAGAACTATCAAGAGAAACCTAGAAGGGGCAATGATGGGAGGAATGTTGACAATAAAGAACTATAGTTAACTGGTCCACCTCAAAGACTAGTTATTGAAGCCCCCCCTAAAAGAGGGAATATGTGCACCTTTCATCTAGCTACAGATCATGATGGAGAAAGCTTCCCTAATGTAGCTCGTGCTTGGAAAATGCATCAAACTAATGAATGGAATGCTAGAGTCTCTGGTACTGAACTAGACTCATACTCACATGGTGACTATGAAAACTTATATTTAGAGTATGAGTCCAATTCAAAATGAGAAGCAACATGTTATGCGACTATAGATGGGAATTCCTATACGGTCTTGACGAGGAGCTAGAAAGATAAGGGTCCTGCCTCTCCCCCCTAGCTAAAAATAATGAGGCATCTACCTCCAATTGTAAGGAACCCAATCAAGGTGTGAGAATTCTACAACCAGGTAAGGAGCAGAGCTCTTTCGACATTATTCAATTCTGTAGAGACTCTTGAGTTCAAATATCTCCAATAGATTATCACAAATCCAATCCTATAGAATTGCAGAAATTAGTAGATTACTGTAATGAAGGGAATCAGAACCTAAACTAGAATTTCATGAATACTATAGAAAATGAGTCAATTTTTGTGGAGCCCATTGAGCAAGGTGAATCATTTGTGTTAGCTACTTTCCTAGGTCGGAAGCCTGATCCATTCTATGTGTCTTTATATATTAATGGATGGAAGTTGAGCAATTGTATAATAGACTCTAGGGCCTCAAATAACATGATGCCATCAACAATAGCTAAAGATTTAGCACTTACCCTTACTAAATCTCATGGTAGGTGCTATTCTATGGACTCCAAGAAAGTACCTCTGGTTGGACAAATTAAGGATGCCCAAGTGGCTCTGGCAGCGCACCCTAAGAAGAAGCTGATGTTAACAATTATGGTTTTTGATATACCTGATAGCTATGGTTTGTTGCTAAGAAAGAGTTTTTGTAGAGATCTAGGAGGGGAAATAAAGTTAGATTGGTCTCAAGCTTTAATCCCGGTTGGTAATAAAAAGATTAAACTGGTCTTGGAAGAGAAAGCTAAATTTATAGTGCTGAAATCTGATGATCCTAAAGCCCAAATTTTGTATCAAGAATTGGAATTTGGAAACTATATGATATTTACTGATGATCATGATGAGAAGGTGAAACCAGGAGAATAGGGAAAGGAATTTTCTGCCAAAGAAGATTCATCTCAAATATGGACACTTGAATTTGATGGCAGTTGTGCTTCATCAGGATCTGGTGCAGGTGTGGTCTTGATATCACCATATGGAATATGTGAGCCTATGGCTTATAAATTAGAATTAGGAAATACCAACAATACTACTAAATATGAAGCCCTTCTGTTAGGAATCATCACTGCAAAGGAAAGGGTGTGAATATTTTGAGAGCTCATGGTGATGCCGAGCTTATCATGCGCCAGGTTACGAATCAATACTCTGTTAAAAATCACATATTGAAGAACTATAGAAATAGAGTATGGGATGAGATAGAAACATTGGATGGATTCTTTATTGAATCAGTGCTGAGAGAGTTGAATGCCAAAGAAGACTCCCTGGCTCTGTCAGCTTCATTAGTCCTTCCCCACCCAGAATTCAAAGACAAGAAGTACCAAGTGGAAGTCATATATTGACTGTCCGTACCTGACAATGTGGAAGATTGGAAAGTGTTCAAAGATGACAAGAATCTCCTTCTCTTTCTAGAGAGTGGTGGCAACTTCCACAAAGAAGTCCATGGAAATCATAAAGGAGATCATCTGGACAAGAAAAAGAAAGATAAGTTAGAGGTTATCCTGCTGCAAGGTAATATCATTCCACCCCATCTAGTTACTCTTGAAAAATGTTTCAACAGGCACAACACTTTTGTGAAGAAGAAAAGAATCGAAAAAGGTCCTACTATAGGTGAATATGAAGGAATGAATATTGGAACTGAAAAAGATCCCAAGATGATCAACATTGGGAAGTGCTATACTGAAGAAGAATGAAACAAGGCCAGGAAATGCTTCCTAGAATATTGAGACATTTTCGCCTAGAGCTATGAAGACCTGAAAATTTGTATGGGTGGGAAATTCAAGCACCAAATCCCCTTAAAACCTAAAGAAACCTCATTCAGGTAAAAGCAAAGGAACTATAATCCCAAAGTTGCTGATACAATATTTAACGAAGTAGGTAAAATGCTTAAAGCAAGGATCATATATCCTATACACCACTCTACCTGGGTTGAAAACATAGTGCCTATGAGGAAGAAGAATGGAGAGATAAGAATCTGCATAGAATTCAGAAATATTAACCAATCTTCTTTGAAATAAAATTATGCTCTTCCCAATATGGACCACTTACTGCATATCGTAGCCAGAGCTGAAATGATGTCTATGTTGGATGGATTTTCATGATATAATCAGATAGAAGTTGAGAAAGTGGACCAGCATAAAATGACGTTCACCACCCCGTGGGGCACTTTCTCTTACTATAGAATGTCATTTGGACTAATCAACACTAGAGCTACTTTTCAGAGAGGTATGGACTTTTCCTTCAGTGATATGAAGAATAAAATCATTGGTATGTATTTGGACGATCTTACTGTATTCTCTAGGAAAAGAAAAGATCATATAAATGACTTAAGGAAAGTATTACAAAGGTGTCAAGAGGATGGGATTTCATTAAATCCCAAGAAGTTGATCTTCTATGTAATCGAGGGGAAATTTATAGGTCACATTGTCTCCCAAGAAGGCATAATAATCAATCCAAAAAGGGTCAGAGCTATTCAACAATTGAGTTTACCTGTAAATAAAACTGGAGTAAAGTCTTTTTTTGGTCAGGTTAACTTTCTCAGGAGGTTTGTTCCATATTTTTTGGAAATTACTAAATGTATAGTTGATATGATGAAGGGAAATATGAATTTCAAGTGGAATGAATCTGGTAAGCAAGCCTTCAAAAACATAAAGAACACTATAACCAATGCTCCGGTATTATGCCACCTAGATTATAAGAAAGACTTTGTATTTTATTGTTATTCTTCTGAACATACTCTATCAGCCATTCTCATGCAGGAAAATGAGGAGGGAGTCTAGGTTCCTATTGCTTTTATGAGCATGCCTCTGAAAAATCATGAGCTAAAATACTCCCAAATTGAAAAACACACTTTCACAGTCGTTAAGGCTTTAAAGAATTTTAGATTTTATGTCTTACATTCACATTCTCTTGTGTATGTACCTGATATCACAGTAAAAAGCATATTGACTCAACAGGATGTATGATGTAACAAAAGAGGAGTATGGGTAGCTAAAACACAAGAATATGATGTAGAGATCAGGCCCACAAGGCTAGTAAGAGGCAATGCACTATGTAGGGCAATGGCAGAAAACCAAGCAAGTGAAGATCCATAAGCTACACAATTGGTTTTGGCAGTAAGTATGCAAGACCCCTAGTTTGAAAACATCGTGTATTTCCTTACATCTGAAGGGCTGAATTCTAAGAAAAGAAGAGACCTGAAATGGAAGGCTTCTAAATATGTTATCTGGGAAGATAGGTTATATAAGAGATCAATAGACAAGACCTTTCTCTGATGTGTCGACAGACAACAACAAGAGAAGTTGTTAAAAGTATTTAATGATGAAGCCTACAGAGGAAATTTCTCCTTGTTAGTTACCACATTCAAGATTCTAAGGTAGTGTTATTACTGGCCAAGAATGTTTAGAGATGGTTACCACTAGGTAGAAAAGTGTGAGAAATGAAAAATGTTTACCGGAAAGCCACAGTTAGCAGCATTGCCTCTGAGACTGGTGATAATTGAAGGTCCTTTTAAATAATGGGGTGTCGATTTTATTGGTCCTGTAAACCCCACATCCAGTGCAGGTCATACCTACATAATCACTGTGACTGAGTACTTCAAAAAATGGGTGGAGGCGAAAGCAACCAAGAGGACTACTTCGGAAGTAATATGTGAATTCATTAAAGAAATCATCCTGGTAAGGTTTGGTGTGCCTATTAAGTTAGCTATGGATAATGCTACATACTTTTCTTCTCAAGAACTTACTAAATTTTGCTTCGAGTATGTCATCATGGTCAGTCACTCCTCTGACTATTTCCCTCAAGGGAACAGCCAAGCCGAATCCAACAATAAAAACTTGGTGAATATCATGAAGAAGATTGTAGAAGACAACCATAGAACCTGGCATAAGAAAATATATGAAGCCCTCTAGGCAGATAGAGTTACTCCCAAAAGAGCCATAGGTGTATCCCCTTTTGAGCTTGTTTACGTAGTAGATGTCATCCTTCCATTACCGCTAGAGTTAGCATCCTGCAAACTGAGAACAACAGTAGAAGATGACATATATGAAAATGGTTTAGAAAAGAGGATTATGTAACAAAACAAACTGGAAGAAGAAAGAGAGAAAATGGTAGAGCACATTACACAACATCAAATACGTGTAAAGAATTTGTTTGATAAAAAGAGTAGACACCAGAAATTTATGATAGGAGACATGGTGTTGTTGTGGGACAAGTGTAGGGCACCCAAGGGCATGTACGTACAATTTGAAACACTATGGAATGGACCTTTCAAGATCTATCAAGTGTTTGAGAAGAATTCTTTCAAATTGACATATCCAGATGGTAAAGCGCTACCCTTGACATATAATGGTCAGGATTTAAAGCTCTATCAGATTTAAATTGAAAATAGGTAACCCCTATATTGTACAATAGTTATGTTTAGTTCCTGATTTTGTTTTCCTAGTTAGGTTTCTTTCCTATTTTCCCTTTCTATGTCTTGCTTTAGCTTTGTTGTGAGTCATCTTTTGTTGAGTTTTGTGAAACCAGAGATTTGATATTCCTTGCTTGGACATGTGAATGTCCAAGTCCCCAGACAGAGCCAGTTGTTGCCCCGCTTTTAGTCTGCATACCCTTTAGACAAAGTGAGTGTTTAATGTATAGTGGTGCTCTTGAAAGCCTCTTGTTAGTCCTGAGTCTAAGTCTAGAAAAATTTCCCTTAGGCTAGGGAGCCTTTACTAGATTTTTCCAAATTGCCTTCTGTTTTGTGAACTAGAGGGTTTCTGTTCATGAGTTTATGTTTTCATTGGGTAGGTTAAGTTCCCAATATGGTAAAGGCCATGGTTAAAAGATTTATAACATCAGTGTTACACACAATGGAAGTATGTAGCTATAATCCTTCATTTTGCAGCTTGGCAGAAAATCAGGTTCAAGCTTCTCCACTGGCGGAAAAGTATCAACAAAGTGTATCTTCTGCCAATGACTACTAAGCGATGTCTCAACAAGAAGTAATGTTATAAAATGGATCCTTTAGGCTTAAGAAGGGCTGATGTGTTAGGATTACACCTCTACAAGCCAAAAAGAATGATTCAATAGAAATAAATCAAGAAAATAAGCCTAAAGGTGAAAAAGTAGAAAATGACTTCTCTCCTACTCCTACAAGTGGGTTTTGACCCACGGAGTATGTTTTCTGCAAAACCATTTAAATAAAGTGATTTTGAAGAAGAATCTATCTCACAAAGAATCTGAGATATAAAGAAGGCAGATGAAGTCAACATATGCCATTTTGGCATCCTGATAGACCAAATTTCCCCCTTGGTGGATTTTTGAACTGAGAGCACTCCAAAAGCACTTCTCTACCCAAAGGAGAAGTGGAAAAGTGATTTTCTGCTACCTCAGAAAAGTTACCGTTGTAGTTACTAAAAGTGAAAAGACATTTCTTAACGGCCTGTAAGAGCAAGGTAATTAATTCAAATAAAGCTGATTTACTTCATAACGGACCGTTTCATTAATGTTGAGGTCTTTTCATTCGTGTGGCGGGGGAATTGAGTCGTTAAATAGTAAAAATTCAAAAGTTATAAGATCAGTTGGAGATTTCCAATAGGAACCACTGTTTGCTTAACATATTGCTTAGATTTGAAGCTTTAATATTGGTCCTTCTTTGTCCCTGCATTCTCAAAGATATTCCTCATTCCTGAATCAAATCATTCGAATCATGGCTTCCAGATTCATGTGATTCGATGGAATGAATGCCATTACTTCTAAATGGCATAAGATTTTAGATACATCTCTGAAGTTCTTTGACATGTAGAAATTCCAAAACATATTAAAAGTGGACTAGATACATCCTATTACTGAGAAGTTGAAGGAGAGTGGATTAGTTTAGGCCACTGGTTTTCCTGTGGCTGTTCAAGTCCCAAAATTAATCTAGGAATGCATCGCTCGATACAACCCAGATACCAGGCAAATTCTCTTTCCCAATGATACGGTGCTACTATCTATTGACAGGGAATTGGTCTAGAACTCACTTTGCATCCCAGAGCAAGCTGGGTATTCAGAAATGACATACAGTCGAGCGGTGACTGAATATCTTGCCAAAAAGTCAGTTTGGAAGAAGGAGATAGTGAAAGCATGGTTTCAAGAACCTAAGAGCACCGAAGGGAAGCTGCCAAAGACATTATATGACACTAATCTGAAGCCAGAGATTGTTGACATTCTTGTGTTACTCCATAGGATCAGAGATGAGAGTGGGGCACTCAATTTTGTTGATCATCACTTCTTCCTGGTTCAGGTAATATGTTCCCAACATCACTTCATCGATTGGGCCCTTATGGTAAGTGAGAACCTTTCGAAAGCTCTAGATAGAGATAAGCGCTAGAATGAATTTTATATTTCTTCAGTTCTATTGTATATTCTAGCAACAATACAAATTTGGCCAGGACTTCCTAGATTAGAGGAATTTCATGATGATGTTAAGAGTTACAAATTATTCCCCTCTTTACAATTACATAAAAGATATGCTGAATACCTTGGGGTTAATGATACATTTACAATGAGATTGTGTAGGGAGTTACAAGGCTATCCAGAAAGGAGATTCTCCCCCAAAGCCATGGCTTTCATCAGCCAATTTGGATGCTATTTCTCATACCTTTGTCTTTGGAGGTCTTGATGACTTCCCTTTGAAGCTGCCCAGATATCCTACGGATATGATTGTGCTGGTGGAGGTGATGAGACAAGCTCTTCACATGAATGTGATATGTGTCGATACCAAGAAGAAAGGCTATGACTTCCCCATGACTATTGGTGCCTACAGTTTGCTTCTCGGTCTGAGGTGAAGAATTTCCTAAAGACATTCTCTAAGAGGTTTTCGTTGGAAACCTATGATGTCTTGAGGCCACAATACGATCTAGTTAATTATTTTTTTGATCATCTACAAATGGACTGAGCCATGCACCATATAGATGACATTAAAGACAACTGGGCCAATTGTAGAGATGATCTGGAAATTAGAGATAGGTTCTATACCAGATTAACCATTGAACAAACCAAAAAGTTCAAGGTCAATTTGCATTTGAAGGGCTACTAGAAGATGGCCACCACATGTATGATAACATCTATCTTGAGAAGATCAAGCCTCTCTCAATCAGTTTCAAGCCCATGCTAGATCAAGCCATCGGTGACTTGCAAACCCTAATGAGTGGTATTTATAAGAGGACAGAGTAGTGGGTTGAATGGATAGTAGGAAGAAGGAAGAGGTTGGAAAGGAATCACCCTACCCAAAGAACTCTGACAAAGGATTCCTCTAACATCGCAACAACTTCCTCGGTAATACTCCCAACTATGTCCAAAATTTCTTCTCAACCAGTTGGTGGAGGCGATGAACCTCCTGAAAAATAAGTTTAGCCAAAGAAAATGTGTGGAGAAGGTTCACTCCCAAATATTGGAACAACAAAGGAGCTCACCAAGGATGCAAAACTAGAGCGGTAAATAAAATTAGTCGCAGTAGATGTACCAGTTGACACCTCGACCTAGGTTTCTCCAAGGAGAGGGTCTCCCGTCATAGTGGAAGTGGGTGAAGATATTCCTTCAACCAAAGAATCAGAAGGAGAGGCTAGGAAGAAACAAAAGATCACTTCATTAGCCAAATTGGTGTCCTTTTCTCCTACTTCAGTAAATCCATTTTCTTCAAGACCAAAGAATACACCTCCAGTCATCAGGAAGTTGTTCATTGAGGAGTTATTTTCTACCAACAAAGTTACTAGCACAGAGTCATGGATAGAAAATACTCTGGAACACAAGCGGAAGAGGGTAGAAGAAGGGGCTTCCAAAAAAGATACTCTGTCATGAGATTTTTAGCCCAAGGCTTCTATGAGCAAATAGAAGAAAGTAAAGATGATGTCTACTCTAGGTCGTGACCCTGAGACTGGGCACTTCACTATGGAAGTGGTCAAACCAACCAAGGATTGTAGACTCAAAGATATGACCACTTCAGATTTCCAGTTCTGGTCATTTGATATGGGGTTAGCTCACCATGACACCAAGGTAGACTGGTGGAAGTGTACTAATGTGGTGATAAAAGAAGAACTCGAGGAGCTCAAGACTACCAAGGTTCAACTGAAGGCAAAAGCGGCTGAGTTGAAAAATTTAATAAGATAGCTCCTCACTTTGATTGCAAGTGTTCCCACCACCCAATCCACCTTTGATCCCAGTGCGGTAGAGAATCAAGCTACATTATCCAAGTTACAGGAAGATCACTACTTTGCATAGATCATTAGAGGATGGGGTGAGAGGCTCAAATCTAAAGGGTTGGTAGTTGTTGAGAAGTTGGGTAATGCTCTCTTGAGGTTGGAGACAGAAAGGAATAACATCAAAAAGAATTTACAAACTCTCGCATCTGAGAGAGTGAAGTGTCAAGAGTGCATAGTGACACTCCATGTAGCTGTGAAGATGAAGACAAAAGAGGCATTGAAAGCCAAGATTCTATAGAAGGGAGATGAACCTCTAATCAAGTGGCTTCAAAGTTTAGAGTTCAAAATTGAACTGATTATCCAAGCCGAAATGGGGTTGCAGCAAGTAGACATCAAGGTCAAAGAAGAATAAAACAAAGACTTCAAGATTCTTCAAGGTTTGCATACAGAATCACAGACAAGTGGAGAAGGTAAGGAAATGATAGGACTAGACAATATGCAAAAATCATTCTTTGATTATGTAGACAAGTTGTTAGAGCCATCTTCCACCCACTTGGACAAAGTGCCAGAACTTCAATAGCTGAGCGGATGTGTTTATAAATCCATGGAAGAATTGAAGGATCGGACAGACGCAATCAAAAGTATGACTAAAGAGAATTCCAGATGGCTCATCTAATACACCAATGTCCATGTTAACAGACATAAAGAACTCATCAAAGTTATCACAGTTGTCACTACCTATAGGGATAAATTAAGAAAAGGGAGTGAAACCGAAGCTTAAGTAGATTCTCTCTTTGTACTAAAATTTGATCAATATGTAACGGATAATCTTTCAATTATCAATTCTAGTTGGGGAAGTTGAACCATTTTGGTTACCCTCTTTTTTTTTTGTAACGGCCCAATATGGGACTCTATATGTACTATTTCCAAAATCAATAAAAAGGTCAGCTAAATTTTTGTGTGAAAGATAGCATTTTACTGAGTAAAATTTGTATGTCTGGATACCATTGTTTTATCTATTCCATTTGCATTGAACTTATCTTTCTATTGAATTCAGATGTTTATTTGAAGTTGGATTTACAATCTGTGTTTGAACCAGAGCTTTGTATTATGATTTGTTACAATTAGAAAAAGGGGAAAATCATTGTTATCTTAAGTTTGGGAAATTTTCTTATGATATAGATCGATTCATTGTCATTCCATTATTAATCCTTAGTCTTGCATCTGCATTTTCAGTAGAAGTTCATACATTACCAATTTTGGGATTTAATTTGTTTGATGTAATCTCAGAGTTGGCTAGATTTAGAGTTGAATTCATCGTGCTTGAGCTATTTCCTACCTAGCATTAGCTTGGTTTGCCTCTTCTATTCTCAGGTTAAGAACATACCCCTGTTAGACTAGGAAAGAGAAAAATTCATTGAAAATCATTCATATGAGGGAGTTGTACCTTTAAATTCAGAGGGAAATTAGTTTTTTCAATAACAATTTTCCAACTGTTGTATTCGATTGTTCTTAAGCATTTTGGGTATTTTAGAGTTAAATTGAAAAGAACAATATGTTTACTAACATGTGGTAGGGTAAAAAATATTCTAGGCAAGTAGAATGAATAGCATATCAAGCATTGCTATAAGCACAACATTCAAAATCATCAAACAAGGAAAGAAGATGGATCTTGCAGAGATCCTATTGAATTGACTTGAGGAGAACATGAACACCATAAGATCTTTAAGAATAAACACTTGTAAGTTTGGTTCCCTCATTATGTGCATATTATTTTACTTTGAAGAATACTTTCCTTCCATAGGAAAAGTAGTATGAGATACAAGCAGACCTGTAACCATATAGATATGTGAGCATATAGAGTCACTAGGAACAAACTTTGATGATATAATGAATAAGTATTTCAAAAGCATTAAGCAAATGTTGCAAGCTAGAACAAGGATTCCTGAGAGTTTGATAGAAGAACACAAAGAGGACATATGTTTTATGGTTGATACTAATTTCATGTATATCCAAGCAGTAGTACCTAGGAAGTCTTGGCTTTCACATTTAGAGTATGAGATCAAATCAGGACAAGCCAATGAGTGCATAAAGGCACTATTAAATGAACCAATTAACAACAAACAAGAAAGATTTGGCACCTATGAGGAAGCCAAAAAAAAGATCAAGGCAGATCTTGTTGTCAAGAAGATTATAAACAAGAAGGAAAATATGGTCAAAAACTTAACCAAGAAACTTGTAGTTGTAGAAGAAAGTGAAGAGGAAATAGAGGGTAATAAGGAACAAACCAAAGGACAGTCACCTATCGGTGAAGAAGCAGAAAATAATGACTTAGAGGGTACACAGTCAGATTCTCCACCTCCTCCTACACCCAAAAGAGCAAGAACAATAGCCGCTTCAAGAACAAGAAGCCAGACTGCAAAAGAGTCAACTCCTTCACCATTACAAAAAGGAAGAGTGAGGATATACAAGAGAAAACCAGCTCCTCCAAAAGAAAGATAGATCAAAAGGAGGAAGATGACTAGAAATCAAGAAGATCTAGAAGACTTAGCAATGGATGATTGTGATGTAGAGATACAAAAGGAAAAAGAACATGTTGTCCCTACAACAATTGATGAAATATGCAAGAATATCTCAGAATCACCGTCTATTTCTGATCCTAACATTAGGAAATGGTTAAAATTTAATGGAGAGGATCAAAATAAGATTGAAGATGAAATAATTACAAAAAATGTGCAAACATTATTATGTTCCACTGGAATTCTCAGAATATGACATTCCCAAAGAACTATCAGCAAGATTGTTAGCCAGATGGACTTTTGCACTACATCAAGAAAAGGAAATAAGAGAAAGAATACTTGTAACTCTTATGCCTCCTGATACAAATTACTGAGATGATGAAGAAGTATGAAAAGGAGTTCTCACCAAAATTGAGAACATATGAATTTCTAAAGTGTAAGATAATTGATCTTGATCAACATAGCATTAAGAAGTGGTGTAAGATACTCAACAAGCCCACTAAGGAAGCTAGCCCGGAGAAGGAAAAAATCATCATTAAAGATGTACAAGATGACTCATCTGTGGAATTGGATAGAGAAGAGAGTGATCTAACAGGCCCCAAACATACCAACATTATAGATGAATAATGGTCAGACACTACTCTTCACAACACTCAAAGTGAGGCCAGTCAAAATCCACCAAGTCCAATTCATATTGACTTGAGCGGAGAAGGAGAAGTTACCAAAGAAGATTTGACAATAAAAGGTAACATAATTGATGATATCAATGATGAATCTGTTGGCAAGTTGACTTCCTGAGGAAGCATGACTTGTATTTGTGTTGTCAATCATGGTAACAAAGTCATACAAAGGTTCTGTCAGAAAGAACTTAGAAGATAAAATGACTAAGTGTAGAATACAGAGAAAATAAGACAGTTACAGACTTCAGCACCTCAGCGCACGTGTTAGAGAGCACACCAGGGCATGCATGGTTAGGTATATACTCCAGGGTGTATATACATGTTATATCCAAACATGAAAGGTATGTAACATCTGTATGAATAAGTTACAGGAAGATTGGTAGACCTGCAGTCCAAATGATAGAGACAGAGATAGAGCATAAGAGCCGACTACTGTTTTGATCAGCGTGTACTTGTTTGAGAATTTAAGGCTATGCACCTTAAGATATATGTTTTTTAAGATGTAATTAATGTTATTGTAATCACGCTTGAGCCTACTTGTTTGAAAGTGTTGTATTTTGTGTTTAGAGGCTGACTATGTATTATGTTTTGGGTCGCGCCTATTCGCTTATAAAGATATAAGTATGTAATGTTTTTTTATATTACAAGTGTGAGAGAATAGAAAATATTATGCAAGAGAAAGTTACAGAGAAGAAGTATAATGAAGTCAGATGATGATAAAGCTCTTTAAGAGAGTAAGAGCATCCGCGCCTACAAGGAACTGAATCAGACATCAGTGTCAAAACAACAGTTCATTTCATTGGTACAGTGTGTATCAAATAAACCAGAAGGTTGTAGCCTTCACCTCTTGGACAGTGGTTCCTTTGGAAAATGAGTCCTCCACCCTTAACAGGGTTATTGTAAAAGACTCCTAACAGGGTCTAACCCTTAACCAGGTCATTGTACTCATTTTGTAAAGACTGCTTCTAATAGGGCAAAGGAACCTTAACAAGTTCATTATACCTAGTACAATTATTTTGTGGGTTCCATCCCCACCGGAGTTTTCCTCTAATCAAGGTTCTCCATAATCATATCTGGTGTTATGTGTTCATGTGTTATGTTTCATTGAATGTTCATTTGATTTATGTTAAATTGGTTGAAATATAATTAATAAGTGAAACACTGATTCACCCCCCCTCTTAGTGTTTCCTAACAGAATCATGGTTAGATAACATTGTAAATGATATTACAGGAAAAGACCCTACAAAAGAAGTGCAAAAAGATGAAGATATCAATGTTGCACAGGGCAATACCGATGGTCAGGAAACAACTACTAACAACGCAGAAGTCAACACACCAACAAACATGAATATTTTAATCGATGCTATTGATATTGAATCAAGTCAAGATAAATCATCTAAGAAAAATGATGATATACCCAGGGACATGGGTAATGATGAAATTAAAGATGCATCAAATACTCAAAAGGATACAGATACAGAAATGAAAGATGCAACCGACACTCAGCAAGAAGTGTCTATTGAAAAAGACAAAGGAGAAGATAATAAAACAAATGAAACATTGAAAAATGATAAAGAGAAAGAAAAGAGTGAAAAGGTCAAAAAGGATGAAAGAAAGGAAGAAAAAGAAGATAAATATTTTGATACACCCAAGGAAAATGAGGAGACGTCTTCACAAAACTAGTTGGTGGACTTAGAATAGAAACCAAAAGATGCTTCATATTCTCGACCCACACCCACCAAATCAATCCAATCTAAAGGTTTACAAATGGTAGTACACTAATGTGCCTCCCAAACAAAGAAGAAAAAGAAAAAGGCAATGAAGAAAGATATCTTGGCTGTCACACTTGATGAGGTAATAGAAATACCCAAGTGGGATGTATCTACTTTAGATACTGAGACACCTCAAAAGTTTGGAGTAATGTGTCAAAGAAAGGAAATTCAAGAGACAATGAGAAAGGCACATGGGGAAGCCCAAGCACTTGAATAGGCAAGGGATATTCTACATCAACTTGTTCCATATGTCAAAATTGAATATAACACATCAGTCATGGAACAAATAGTAGTTCTTACGGATGCCATCACAAATCAGAATGTAGATGCAGAGAAGGCAATGGAAGAATAGGTAGAGATGAAGTATCAACACAAATTAATTGAGAAAATTAGCCAAGAAGTGGCAGAGAACAAGGTAAAGCTATCTAAACTACAAGTGAATTAGAACATATGATTGTTAAAGTTGTTACCTTAGTTCAAAAATTATGCACATTAGAAAATTTCTCAAAAGAAAATAGTGAAAAGCTGTCGCAATTAGACTCAGATCTAATAGATAGTGCACTGAGTTTAACCTCTAATGCAAACACTATAAAGCTGCATCATGAAAAGATAGCAGAGGTAAATAGATTGAGAAAATAAATATGGGATGCAGAGACTCAATTTAGAAATGAGGTTATAGAGCTTCAAGCTCAAATTTTGCCAAACCTCACCACTCTGCAACAACATATTACAGATGCAAGAACTGTAATCACGACCCCAGAAATGTCTATGGTAGACAACATATATGACATGCATGTGCACATATCACTTGAGCATTTGGCTCTTGAGAATTTATAGGAGAAATGGGAGAAAATTATGGAGGAAATCAAAGCCTCACACTCTCACATTTTTGAAAAGATGTAAGTACCTTTTCCCTCATTATCAACAAATGAGGAATGTATACATATGTACAATATACTTTAGTAAGAAAAAGGAGGAATGTATACATATGTACAAAATACTATATGAGGATATGTATAATATATGTACAGCAAAGATAGACATGTAAATAAACTTACAGTTACCAGAATATGCATAGAGGGAGTCATTTCATGACTAAGGAAGAAGTATACACAGGTGTACATACTAATGCATCAAATATGTCGCACATATAAGTTTTTGATACTAATGTCAAAGGGGGAGATTGATGACATTAATTTTTTCCATTATTATACTTAAAGGGAAAAACATGATGAAGGTCATTGGTATAATCATAACCGGCCAATAGTAAGCATAACCGGCAGACAGTAAGCATATCCGATGGACAACAAGCATGGCCAACAGGAAAAAATGTCTAACATGAAAATACTAAGTATAGAAATTACCGATGATATAGTTTTGAGAACATTGTCAATAGAGAAGAAAAGGAATACCTAACAAATAGTTCAAGTAAGGAACACCGAGGGAGAAGAAAACCGACAGACTGACAGAGTAGCCTGACCATCAGAATTGACAGTCAGTTAAAGAAACCGCAAAGAGTGGATCTGATTTTACATGTCAGATAAAGAAATGTAATTCTATTTATAGATTTTTTATTTGTTTTAAATCTTGACTTAAGGTTCAAGCAAGCATATTGTAAATGTTTTAAAGCATCCTAATGGATCTAAAAACATATCGAACTAAAGATCAAGGTCAAGTTGTAAACCTTGGATCTAGAGTTAATTTGAAAAGTGTGAATCAAGAATAGAGCTAGAAACTAGTATAAAAAGAAGCTCCATCATTTGTACTAAGAGTGACTTGTAATCATTTGATAAATGATAGTAGCTATGGAGAGCATCTAAGCAGAAGAAGAGAAGTCATGCAGAGTAAAAAAATAGATCACAACAGTTATCAAGAACACATGAAGGCTACTGACGAGCTGAGACAAGGTATTACTCAATCATTCAAGGTGATTACATACATACATTGCAAGCTATACAGGATCTATTATAAGAAATTAGAGATTGCATTCACTATCAGATCAACATTTATATTGTAGTTGCATTCTAACAAGTGCATCACAATAGAAATCCTTTTGTAGAAGGTGGGCTTAACAGTTCTTTGATAAATCTCTTAACAGAGTGCACACCTAACGGTGTTGCTAAAGCTTCAAACTAAGTAGATCCTAATAGGTCTCCACACTATAATACTCTTAATAGGGTAGATCATCAGAAGTGATCAATTGTAGGCCTTTACCGGCTCCCTTCTTATCTGTAGATAGTAAAGTTTTGTGGGTAGACATCCCCACCATAGTTTTTACTTCTTAATAGGAGTTTTATGTGATATCATATCATGTGTTATGTGTTATTTGTTTTCATGAATATTTCTTGAATTTTTATACATATAAATAACTTATATTATGATCACACATACATAATCAAGGATGAACAGATAGATAGCAATATACAAATCTGATGACACAAAGGTTAATGGGTAACCACATAAAACATTTTAGAGGTACTGATTCACCCCTCCATTCTCATTACAGCATTCCAATAATTCCAACAATTGGTATCAGAGCTAAGTCTCTTTCTTGAAAAGCTTAAAGACTTAAGAGGAAAGATCCACATGATGGAAAAGTATAGACTACACAAGACTATTGAGAATGAGTAATTGCAAATTCAGATTTACTATGAGCAGTATAAAGAGGTGAGAGTAAGCATGAGAAAGTTGCTTGATGAAAGAAAGATCATGGCAACTAGGCTTAATGAAAAATATTATAAAGAAGAGGAGATCCCAGATTACTTCAACAATGATGAAACATCAACGAGCGAAGCTTCACACACATAAGTAGAAGAGATCACAAGTCTATAAGAAGTCAATCTACATCTAACAGAGCAAATCAAAATGCTGAAAATCGGTTAAGAAACTCAGATGGTAAAAATGATTGATGTCATCAATGATTCAAGAAAAGCTGAATTAGAGAGAACATTGGCTATTGATGATAGGAGGAAGATAACAGAAAAGCTACAAGAAAAAAAATCAGAGATTCAAAAACTCACTGAGTATCACAATGAGATTACTAGCCAAATTGTTCTTATGCGTCAAGAAGCAAACAGATTAAATACTAAACTCATTGAAAGAATAAAATCATCGGTGAGCTAAAGGAAGAAAATGAGAAATTAAAGCATGAAGTCATAATTCAGAATCAACACAATGAATTGATCAAGAAAGCTGAAGATAGCAACAAAAGAATGGATGATTTCCTTGGCGGTCAAAGAAGAGTAAACAACTACACAGGAATAGGTTACATCGACAATGGAGATTCATCCAATCAATCAAATCAAAAGAATGTATATGAAACTCCAAGAACCAAGAAGTTTTCATGCAATCACTGTGGAAAACTAGGCCACACCTCCAACATTTGCAGAAACAAAATGAAAGGTATTCCTCAATCACAATCTATTTTCATTGGTAATTGTTATAAATGTCACAAGCAAGGAAACAAGGCATATGAATGTAGATCCAAGGTAAAAAATCCAAAGAAGGAAACCTATATGGACAAGTACTGTCTATGTGTGTGTAAATGGGTACCTGTTAGAATCAACACAAACACTCAGTAAGTCATTATATTAGCTCAAAGGGGTTAGTAAAAGCATGAAAAGCATATAGAACCCACTAAAATCGACTTATTGCCTCCTAACTAGGAGGAGTGTGATTAACAACATATCAGCCCTCAGAATATGCTATGAATCAGTGACTAATACAACCTAGCATGAAGGATTTTATTTAAAAACAAGCTAAATGATGAAAAAGCATGCATTTAAACTCTAAAAGATGAAATATAAATAGTAAACTAGCATGTAATGAGATATGAAATGTAATTCTAGAGTAAATCTAGCATCATAACAATGTATTTCTAATCTCAAGTGAAGGCTTATTTTCTCTCAAAATAGGCTTCTATTTATAGAAGAATGGGAGAGAGAAAGAGGGACAAGGTTCATTTATGAATCAGGAGGCCCAATAAATGAACATGTAAGAGCCTTTAATGCCTAAGGCATTAATAAGGCATGGGAGAGACATAGGCTTAAGGTCTTCATATTAATGAAGGCATTAATAAGGCATGTGGGGGTGTAAGAAGATGGCTTGAGGAAGTGGACCTTAAGGAGGTCAAGCTTGAGAAAGTGGACTTTCTCAAGTGGGTGGAGTTGCTAAGTATTCCTTAATGAAATGTGACAACATTAGGAGGTGGGTTAGAGAAGAATTTAGAATTAGGATTAGATTAGCATGGGTGAATGGGTTGAGAAGGGTTAGAACCCAGGGTAGAAGTGGTTGAGATGGGTTAGGTTGGGGTTTA
>MU223511.1:232344-251332 GCA_018584345.1 Thuja plicata
TTGCCCATGGTAGAATAAGGCACTGGTCTAATCATTATTTGGATTATAGTTATTCAGTTCATTGTTTATAGTTTTGTGCTATCTTATCTATCTATTCATTTCAAATTACATACACATTTACTAAAAAATATTTTAATTACTTAAAGTATTTCAGTTTACAGTTCACGATATATTGCTTTCTGTTAGATTTCTTTCAAGTACCTTGCCATACTTGAGAGAGAAGGTTGAAGTGTTTCTTATCTGGTATAAAAAGCCTTGTAACTTGAAGGATAAGTCAAGGTATAGGCCTACTAGCCTTGGTTTTACAGAGCCAAAATTGCAGAAGTTCCAACCTTGCGTTGGTTGTGACTTGTTAATTGGCCAAATCACTCAGGTTTCCCAACATTGGATTTTCAAGTCCATAGGAAATCCAATCTGTCAATTTGAGCACCAACAGACTTAACAGTTCTTTTATAAATCTCTTAACAAAGTGCACACCTGACGGAGTTGCTAAAGCTTCAAACGAAGTAGATCTTAATAGGTCTCCACACTATAATACTCTTAATAGGATAGATCATCAGAAGTGATCAATTTTAAGCCTTTACCAGCTCCCTTCTTATCTACAGATAGTGAAGTTTTTTGGGTAGACATCCCCACCACAGTTTTTACTTCCTAACATGAGTTTTCTACGATATCATATTATGTGTTATGTGTTATTTATTTTCATTAATATTTCTTGAATTTTTATACATATAAAGAACTTATATTATGATCACCCATACATAATCAAAGATGAACATATAGGTAGGAATATACAAATCTGATGACATAAAGGTTAATGGTTCAACCACATAAAATGTTTTAGAGGTACTGATTCACCCCTCCCCTCTCAGTTTATCGTTCCAATAATTCAAAACAATTTGTATCAGAGCTAAGTCTCTTTCTTGAAAAGCTTAAAGACTTAAGAGGAAAGATCCACAGGATGGAAAAGTATAGACTGGACAAGACTATTGAGAATGAGAAATTGCAAATTTAGATTTACTATGAGGAGTATAAAGATGCGAGAGTAAGCATGAGAAAGTTTCTTAATGAAAGAAAGATCATGGAAACTAGGCTTAATGAAAAAGATTATAAAGAAGAGGAGATCCCAGATTACTTCAACAATGTTGAATCATCAATGAGAAAAGCTTTAGACACATCAATAGAAGAGATCACAAGTCTACAAGAAGCCATTCTACATCTGACAGAGCAAATCAAAATGCTGCAAATCGGTTAAGAAACTTAGATGGTAAAAATGATTGATGTCATGAATGATTCAAGAAAATCTGAATCAGAGAGAATATTGTCTATTGATGATAGGAGGAAAATAATAGAAAAGCTACAAGAAAAAGAATCAGAGATTCAAAGACTCACTGAGCATCACCATGAGATTACCAACTAGATTATTCTTATGAGTCAAGAAGAAAAAAAATTAAATATTGAAATCATTGAAAGAATATAGATCATCGGTGAGCTAAGGGAAGAAAATGAGAAATTAAAGCATGAAGACAAAATTCAGAATCAGCACAATGAATTGATCAAGAAAGCTGAAGATAGCAACAAATGAATGGATGATTTCCTTGACGGTCAAAGAAGAGTCAACAACTACACAGGAATAGGTTACACCGATAATGGAGAGTCATCCAATCAATCAAATAAAAATAATATATATGAAAATCCAAGAACCAATAAGTTGTCATGCAATCACTGTGGAAAACCAGGCCACACCTCAAACATTTGCATAAACAAAATGAAAGGTAATCCTCAATCACAATCTATTTTCATTGGTAATTGTTATAAATGTCACATGCAAGGACACAAGGCATATGAATGTAGATCTAAGGTAACAAATCCAAAGAAGGAAACCTATATGGACAAGTACTATCCTACTTGCAAAATGAATGGACATACATAGCAGGAATGCTGGAAAAAGAATAAAAAGGTATGGACACAAAAAGAACCTGATAATGGCTACAAACCAACAAGAAAAGGTAACTCATATCTTTGAGACTATAACACATGGGAAAATTGCACAGCATGTAGAAGGTATGGTCATATATTTGCTAACTGTATGAGGAAATGGACTAGAAAACCAAGAGGATGATTCAATCCTGGAATTGCATGTTTACATTGTCATAAGGTTGGACATGTGATAAAAGATTACAAAGACCGACTGACAGATACAGGTACTTATCCCAATGGAAATACCATTGATGACATCAAGAAGATGAGAAACAAGATGTTGGTAAAAGCCACAAACACTGAAGGTGATAGAACAAGCAATGTAAATCATGACACCCCATCCAATGGATCTGGTGGCATCACCATTTCCAACTAAATTGCACAAGTATGAAATTGCATTATGAAAAGTTATATTATGCATCGGTTCCATTTACATATTGATCATATAGACAATTCAGCATTATTAAAGATGCACTATATTGTCACCTTTAAATGTTATTGAAAAACAACCATCGATTATTGGGTACAAAATATACATCGATGAAAAAATAGAGAAAAGTTAACACTACTTACCAGAATATATCGGTCTTTTCACAAAAGCCAAGTGACTAAGTGTAAACCGACGGACATTGGTGATCCTTGAGCTGAAGAAAGTTGTGTTTGTCACTTTACCGACATTCATCGGTGAATTCATCAAAGCTGTTGGCAACCCTGACACTTTACGCCTACACTGAATATGTTATTTATGTCTCAACCGATGAACTCAGTCTTTGAATACCGACGAGTTGGTGAGCATTAATGACAACATAGGGCACAAAAGTTATAAAAGACCGACGGTTGATCTCATTTTGTACCCATAATTTTTGAGCAACCTAGAGAGCCAAGCAGAGCGATTGAAGAGAAATTGAAGAGACACTCCAGCAAGATTCTAAACACCACTCAGAGGATTCATGGGTAGTCATAGAGATTCAGTAAGTACCTGCATTCACCGACTGCACTGTTTGATTTATGAAAAACCCTAAATTTTTGTAACACGATGGCATTGACTTCAAGAGTTGACAAGATTAAGAAAGATAAGAAGAAAATTATCAAGCTTATCAGTTGATGCACTTGTGTTGAACTGAAATACAAGTTGCACCTAGAAATCACATCACAACCTGACGATTCCGAAGCATTCTTTAGAATCCCACCTAGGGTTTTACTGGTAGAGGATGTAAGGTCCTATATACACTATAATATCTCAAAATTGGGAGATCTAGACCTAGATAATGCCTACAGGGCACTATGTGATGAAGCTGGAAACCTCAAAGAAAAGCACAAGCATCTGGAAGTGAAAGGACTCACGAATGCATTACACTTTCCTAGAGTTTCCAAGACATAATGGATAAAAATAGTTCTCAACAGAATGTACATCTAGAAAATATGGCTAAATAAGCCAAAATTAATAACAAAGGATGTTATTCATGCAGTTATTCATTATCCTTCGACCGATAAACCACAAGCTCACAAGCACCCATCCCTGATGGAAGTGGAAAAGTTAACTGGTGCAAAATCAGACAAAATAGCTCTCAAGGTCAACACTATCACCAACATAAAACTCATGTTTGGTGCATGTGTGGTAGGGTAAAAAATCTTCTAGGCAAGTAGAATGAATAGCATATCAAGCACTGCTATGAGCACAACATTCAAAATCATCAAACAAGGAAAGAAGATGGATCTTGCAGAGATCCTATTGAGTCAACTTGAGGAGAACATGAACATCATAAGATATTCAAGAACAAACACTTGTAAGTTTGGTTCCCTCATTATGTGTATATTATTTTACTTTGAAGAATACTTTCCTTCCATAGGCAAAGTAGTATGGGATACAAGAAGACCTATTACCATACAGATATGTGAGCATATAGAGTCACTAGGAACAGACTTTGATGATATAATGAATGAGTATTTCAAAAGAATTAAGGAAATATTGCAGGCTAGAATAAGGATTCCTGAAAGTTTGATAGAAGAACACAAATAGGAAATATGTTTTATGGTAGATACTGATTTCACGTATATCCAAGTAGTAGTACCTAGGAAGTCATATCTTTCACATTTAGAGTGATCGATTCAGGACAAGCCAATGAGTGCATCAAGGCACTATTAAATGAACCAATTGACAAGAAACAAGCAATATTTGGAACCTATGAGGAAGCCAAAAAAAAGATCAAGATAGATCTTGTTTTCAAGAAGATTATAAAAAAGAAGGACAAGATGGTATAAAACATAACCAAGAAACTTACACTTATAGAAGAAAGTGAAGAGGAAATAGAGGGTAAGGAGGAACAAATCAAAGGACAGTCACCTATCAGTGAAGAAGTAGAAAAGAATAACTTAGAGGGTACACAGTCAGATTCTCCACCTCCTCCTACACCCAAAAGAGAAAGAACAACAACCGCTTCAAGAACAAGAAGCTAGATTGCAAAAGAGTCAACTCCTTCACCATTATAGAAAGGAAGAGTGAGGATATACAAGAGAAAACCAGCTCCTCTAAAAGAAAGATAGATCAAAAGGAGGAAGATGACTAGAACTCAAGAAGAGCTAGAAGACTCAGCAATGGATGATTGTGATGTAGAGATACAAAAGGAAAAAGAACCTATTGTCCCTACAACAATTGATAAAATATGCAAGAATATCTCAGAATCACCATCTATTTCTGATCCTAACATTAGGAAATGGTTAAAATTTAATGCAGAGGATCAAAATATGATTGAAGATGAAATAATTGCAAAAATGTGCAAACATTATTATGTTCCATTGGAATTTTTAGAATATGACGTTCCCAAAGAACTATTAGCAATATTGTCAGCCAAATGGACTTTTGCACTACATCAAGAAAAGGAAATAAGAGAAAGAATACTTGTAACTCTTATGCCTCCTGATACAAATAAGGAAGAAATTACTGAGATGATGAAGAAGTATGAAAATGAGTTCTCACCAAAATTGAGAGCATATGAATTTCTCAAGGGAAAGATAATTTATCTTGATCAAAATAGAATTAAGAAGTGGTGCAAGATACCCAACAAGCCCACTAAGGAAGATAGCCTAGAGAAGGAGCAAATCATCATTAAAGATGTACAAGATGATGATGACATTAAGTTTTTCCATTAGTACACTTAGTGAAAAACATTGATAGAGATCATCGGTACAAGCATAACCGATGGACAACAAGCATACCCGACAAAACAAAATGTCACGAGGTAAAAGTGATAAGTATGAAATTGACCAATGAACACTGAAAACTATTGTACCGATGAAGTAAACAAGACATCACCGACAGATTAATGACATAACACAAAGATCATCATCGATGATACAGTTTTGAGAACATCACCGACGGAACAGAAAAGGCATACTCGATGAACAGTTCAATAAAGGCACACCGATGAAGAAGAAAACCAATAGACTGATAGAGCAGCCTAACCATCAGAACTGACAGTTAGTTAGAGAACCCGCAAATAGTGGATTTGACTTTTGCAAATCAGATAAAGCATTATAATTCTATTTATAGAGTTTTAATTTGTTTTAAATCATTACTTGAGGGTCAGGAAAGCATCCTAATGGATCTAAAACATATCTAACTGTATCATCTTAAAATGGAAGCACTTCCATTTTGATAGGCTTAGCACCCTCATTTAGTATGTTTGCATATTAGATTTGCATCTGTGCTTGATTATACATGTATAGACGAAATTAGGGTTAGGATCTTATGGATACTCCTAGATTTCTCTCTCCATGGATCTTCTCCCTAGGTAGGACCTATGTATTGGTCCTCTTGGGCCTCATCCTACTCTCTCTCTAGGCCTCTAGGCCTTCTTAAACACTCTGGCACATTCCCCTACCTTTCTAGGTCCCCGACTGATCTGGAAACCTTTCTGCAACTTTCTGGTGACCTACCTGAAACCTCAGGTCAGGGTTGAGGTCAACCCTGACCTAGGTTAGGGTCAAGATTGACCTTGACCTAGGTCAAGGATGAGGTTGACATAGACCTCTATCAGGTATTGGTCCCCGCTTTCAAATATGGAGCTTATCAGGGTCCGGAACATAAAAATAGGTCCCCGAGTTTGGATACGGAAGTGTTTTCTCTGATATTTGAATTAATATGTTTTCTCCTTAGTTGGAAAATGTGATTGGACCATGATTCAAGGTGAAATATAAATTTTGATCTCTTGCATTTCCCTAGGAGGCCTATGTTGAGATCTCTATATAAACACTCTATTTTGCTTTCATTTGATAATGAAAGGAAATCGGGAGATTACATGATGGAATGATGATGCAAGAAAGAAAGAGGATGATATAGAAGGAAAAGCTAGGAGGACATATCATCATCTTCAATGAAGCATTTTGAGGACAAACTATGGTGGATTTTCATTGAAGCAAGAAAACTCTCTCTTTAGATCTACTATTCACTACATTCAAGCATTCAAAAGGACATTATCATGGGGTAGCAACTATGGATTGTGAGTTGATGGGAATACTTTAGCCTTGGGGGCTTGGTATGCTTTCTTTGTCATATTCAAATCTATGCATTGCTTTCTCATTTCCATGTTATGTTAGGATTGTTAATCTGGAAGATTAGATCTTGATATCACATGTTTAAAGACTCTTTTCAAAAGAGCAATACACACACACTATACATTCTATATTCGGCTATTTGTGGAGGTGGAGATCACCAAAATGGGGGTTTGACTAAGGCAAAACCCTATATATCCACCCCAAAATCCCTCTTTTTAGATATTTGTAGGTGCTATTTTTGGGAGTTAAAGGTGTAGGATGGCAGATCTGAGACCAGATTTGGATACCCTTTTCAGCAAACTTCTGAGATCCAAAAATAGATTCTCTATCGACACTGTGCAGGTCAGGGTCGACATTATTGTGTCAGGGGTGACATTTGTGGGTCAAGGTCGCCCTTTTTCATAAGATGACATCAGAACAAAAAAATATTTCTGGGTTTTGTTTGTCTCTGTGTTCTGGTTTGGGAACAACTATCAGATTTTCCGGAAACTCAACACACACCTCAGAAAATGAGTTTTTCCAGATCTGCTATGTTATGAGGTAGGTATCTTGTCCATTTATTCCATACATTCTCTTCAAACTATTTTATCATAATAATTAAGTTTAAGAACACGAGTTTGGCCTTAGGATCTCTCTCTATCACATTCTACACATTATTTTAGATATCCTTTTATGTGCCAAATTTACCACTTTACATTTTGGTGAACCCGGGATAGACAACTCTTTCTTTTTCATTGGGGTTAGGTTTACATTTCATATTAGATTTTTCATGCATATCGAAGTAGACTTTCTTTTTATGCTCTTGCATTTATATTTCAAAATTCATAAAAATTGCAAAATTATCTTAAAAATACAAAAACATTTACATTTTTCATGCTTGTAGTATTTCCTTGTGTTCAACATGTATGATTTTTATTTTGAATACTTTGATGAGGATTTTGTTGTACAAAAGGATAGATCCCTTAATAAGGTACATGGAAGTGAGAATGCAAATGGCTCGAATGAGATCCCCATGGATCCTATTCCTATTTCATCATCCTCCACAACCTCTTCAATTGACCTTTACCATAGAGTGTATGCATGGTTACCTTCATATTCCTCTATTTGCAACTTTGAGACACCTAAAATGATATTCCCTAAACCTTTGATGATGGTAAAAGGATGTCCTCGAATAACTATTAAGGGTAAACCCAGAGATCCCTTGGACTACTTTGATAATACAGATTCTATTTTGCATGCTTATCACACATAAAATAATCCTCAACCTACGGTTCCAGCAACTTTACCTCCTTCTCAACCCGTGCTTCCTCAAGCACCTAGGTTACCTTCTTCCTTTAAGGAATATGACTTAGTGGAATAGTTACGAGCTACTCTGGCTAAGATATCTTTATGGGAATCACTTCAAACTTCTCCTACATATCATGAGGCATTGCACAAGGCTTTATCTACTCTCACTACTACGCCTCCTAATCAAGAGAACATTAATTCATTTCTAGAGTGCATGCATACTATGCCTTTTGTACCTCCTATTGTATTTTTTGATAATGATCTACCTACTGTTGAGGTGCAGAATCAATATGATGCTCTTATGGTAGCTGTCTCTATTAATCAGAGTATTATTCATAGAACATTGATTGATAATGGATCTGGACTTAATGTTTGTAGCATGGATATGCTTAGGGAAATTAAGGCCAATCTTACAACCATTCAACCAGATAGTATTCCTATTCGTGGATTTGATAATATTGCAAAGAAAATTTTGGGTATTATTACATTACCCATTAAGGTTGGTCCTGTGCTTCTTTCTACTCCTATCCATGTTATGCCTAGACCACTCAACTATAACCTTCTATTAGGAAGACCTTGGTTACATATTATGCATGCGGTTCCTTCTACTCTCCATCGCAAGGTTAGGTTAATTTATAATAATCTAATGTACACATTACATGCGAATAATACACCAAATCCTTGCCTAAATGCAGAATACGCTAAGATTCTCGAGCCTATACAACCAGTCAAACAACCTGAACAACCATTTGAGGCAAAACAAGATGAGATTCCATCTTCTTCCCTGATGGAAGATGATTGGGGAACATTGGATTTTAATCCTAATTTCATAGGAGAATATAAAGTAACATATTTGGAATTGATGAAAGAACAAACTGAGTTTGAAAAACAAGCTTTTATTCCTTCTCCACTTTCTCAGGCATTAAAAAGTAACTTTGTTGCTGCTTCTTACGATGAAATAACTGAGACAATAAAACCAAATTTCTATGACATTGTGACATATGCCGCTCCTTTAACTCAATCTGATATGGCCGACAGGTATGGTTCTGGTTATCATTTACTCAAGAAATTAGGATTTAATGGGAAATGTTGTGGTAAGTATGAACAAGGTATACAAGTACCCCTATATAATGAAGGTGGTGATTATACTTATGGGTTAGGATTTAATCCTTATAGGCAACCATCAGTTTTTCCTCTTAATGTTAATCATATTTGTGGTGGATATTTGAAATTGGTTAATCCACTTCTCCTTGACATGGATCAAAATCCTAAAATGGACATTTTTCCTGAGGATGAAGCTCTTGCTGAATATTTAGGAGCTTATCAAGATCTACCTACATTTCATCATAAAAGGAGAAAGTTATATTGTCTAAATAGTGAAGCTTATTTTGGAGAACATGAGGAATTAGATATTTTCCCTTTGCCAATAGATTCTCCCATGCAAAGTAATTTATTAATATCTGAGAACATTGACATTCAAGTGGATGAGAATGATGTTGAAAGTAAAATCAAAATTGGGAAGTGTTTGAGTCAAGATGAGCATGATCAATTGGTTTCTCTCTTGCTTGAATATAAAGATATCTTTTCTTGGACATATTTGGATATGCCAGGTATCAACCGCAAAACTGTCACTCACAATATTGTCCTTAAACCCAATGCTAAACCTGTGAAACAAAAAATTCGTAAGATGAATCCTAGCATCACTTTACTAGTAAAAGCTGAAATTGAAAAATTACTAGGTGCAAGATTCATCCGCTCTATTGATTATTCTGAATGGATTTCCAATATTGTGGCTATTTCTAAGGGAGGAAACAAAATATGAATGTGTACTGATTTTTGGGACTTAAACAAAGCATCCTTAAAAGATGACTTCCCGCTACCTAATATTGACATGATTGTGGATTCAACAATGGGTCATGCACTATTGTCTTTTATGGATGGATTTTCAGGTTATAATCAAATCTTTATTCCTGTCGAGGATCAATTGAAAACCACATTTATTACACCTTGGGGGACATTCTATTGGGTCATGATGCCTTTCGGATTAAGAAATGTGGGAGCTACTTATCAACATGCCATGAATTTGATTTTTAATGATTACATTCATAAGATTTTGGAAGATTACGTGGATGATATCTTGGAAAAGTCTATACAAAGAGAAGATCACGTGTTCATTTTAAGACAAATATTTGAAAGAATTAGGAATTATAACATGAGGTTAAATCCTAAGAAATGTTCTTTTGGAGTTGATTTTGGAAAATTATTAGGATTTATTATCTCTAAGCGAGGCATAGAAGTTGATACTGAAAAGATTGATGCTATCGTTAACATGCCTCCTCCTAAGAATATTTCTCAATTACGCAGTTTACAAGGTAAAATACAATCTATTCATCGCTTTGTTTCTAACCTGGCTGATAGGACTATTCCTTTTACTTCTTTACTCAGAAAAGATATTAATTTTTCATGGAACTAGGAATGCAAGAAGTCTTTTGAGAAATTTAAAGCATATTTGGCTAATCCTCCTATACTTCAACCTGCTCAATTTAATAAACCCTTTTATCTCTATACCTCTGCCACTTCTAATGCTGTGAGTGCATTATTGGCTCAACATGATAGTGACGGAAAGGAAAGACCGGTATACTATATTAGTCAAACCTTGTTGGATTATGAAACATGATATACTCAACTAGAATGAAAATGACTAACTTTAGTTTATGCTTTTCAAAAACTCCGGCATTATTTACTCAATGTTGAAGTCAATGTGATTGTTAAATTTGATCCTTTAAAACATCTTTTCTCAAAAATTGACCTCTCCAATTGATTAGCAAAATGGGTGATGTTGCTCATAGAATTTGATCTCAATTTCATCCTTCAAAAGTCAATTAAAGGACAAGATTTAACTGATTATTTAGCCAAGGCTCCTTGTCCTTATTCTAATACAACTATTACCTCAGTAGAATTCCCTGATGAGTAAATTTGCAATCAAACAAGATGATACTTGGGAGTTATATTTTGATGGCTCTAGATGCAAGATAGGTTCTGGGGTGGGCATCATCTTGATCCCTCCTATGAAGAAACTGATCCCTATGTCATAAAAGTTAACTTTTCCTTGTACTAACAACATTGTGGAGTATGAAGCTCTTATAGCCAGTTTACGGGCAGCTTTATCTCTTCAGATTAAAAAATTAGAAATTTACAGGGATTTGCAATTGGTTGTGGAACAAATCAAAGGAGGTTATCAAACTAAGAATGATAAGATGGAACAATATCAATATTTGGCTTTGGATATTCTTTCACAATTCTCTTCTTATACAATTCAAACTTTACCTAGGAAAGATAATCGACATGTAGACGCTATGGCAAGTGCAACTTCTTTGATTTGCCTTGAGAATAACAAGGAAGACTTTCAATTTACTATACACACTCTTAAAATCCCTGCAATTTATGATAGGATTACTATGGATTGTTGTAATTTTCATTCAGATGAATGGTATTCACATATCTTTCATTTTCTGAAAGATAATACTTTTCCAGAATCGACAACAAGGAACACACGTAATTGTATTAGAAAGCTTGCAGCCCGCTATATCATTTTAGGAGAAACACTTTACAAACATTCTTACAACGGTTTACTATTAAGATGTCTTAACACAACTGAAGTACCTATAGCTTTAGCAGAAGCTCACTCTGGTTCTTGTGGGGGACATTTTGGTGGGAAATCTTTAGTCAATAAACTCCTCAGAATGGGATACTACTGGCAAACAATGGAACAAGATTCTTTCACATTTGTCAAAAAGTGTCCTCAGTGTCAACAACATGGTAGTTTAATTCATGCTCTTGCTCATGAACTTTGTAATCAAGTTGCTCCATGGCCTTTTAGCATTTGGTGTTTTGACCTTATTGGAAAAATCTCACCATCTTCTTCTCATAGACACACATACATTCTCACAGCTACGAATTACTTTACAAAATGGGTAGAAGCTATCCCTCTTTGTTCTACTACTACAGATGTTATTTGTGATTTTATCCTTAATCATATTATAGCACAATTTGGTATTCCTTCAAAGATAGTTTTGGATAATGGTACATCTTTTAAGAACAAAGAATTCATGAAATTCATGGAGAAATATTGTATACAACATAGATTTTCTACTCCTTACTACCCTCAATCTAATGGTCAAGCTGAAGCATCAAATAAGGTTATTGAACAAATATTAAAGAAAATAGTCAACAAACATGTGAAACATTGGCATACACAACTTACTTATGCCTTGTGGGCTTATAGGACTAGTGTTTGTATGGCCACTGGCACTTCACCTTATAATCTTGTTTATGGGACTGACGCTATCATGCCTTTGGAATTAGAAATACCATCTTTGCATGTTTCATTTCATGGGATCATTAACAAAGATACTTTCCAGGAACAATGATTGAAAGAATTATAAATGTTAGATGAACAAAGAATAAATGCTTTGGAACACATTAAAGCCTATCATAAATCACTCCAAACACAATATAATCATAAAGTGATTGAACGGTCATTCTCGGTAGGTGATTTAGTCTTATATAAGAATCAAATAAATGTGAATGCTTTACCTAGTGAAAAAGGAAACTTTAGTCCAAATTGGCTTGGACCCTTTTTGGTAATTGAGGATTTTACTTCAGGTGCTTATAAAATTGTTGATATGAATGGCGTTCCTCTTAGGGAACCTATTAATATCATGCATCTCAAACATTATTATCCTTAAAAATTTATTTCTTTCTTTATGTGTGTATGTATTCCTTATAGAATAATTATTTTATAAGTTGTGTAAACTAGAATACATTAATAAATATTTTATTTTCCTCTTTCTTTTAAGTTTTAGGCATTGATGAAAGTAAAAAGTAATCAATCATAGAACTAAATTGTTCTAGAACAAAGCTTTCTTTATAAATAAAACTTTTTTGAGTCCAGTACATATGTGGCACAAGGTGCCATATCTATCAATCTCTATCCCTATGCTCTGAAGGTCAGTGGCTCCCAGTTCTCTTAGATCTATGGTATGAGGCTAAGGATCTCAAAATGGTAGTCCATGTGCGACTCATTGATATGCTCATCTCCTAGATCCACTCATGAGCTCTCTGCACGTCAGCCATCAATTTCTCTTCTTTCCTTGCATAATCTCAGCTCTCATCACACACTCATGAAGATATATGCATGTCTTCTGGGATCCCTTTGTTCTTCACGAGACTCTCTCTCACTAGCTAGCAAGCGGTAGGATATACATGTATCCTTCAACACCTTGGATACAAAGCTCCTCCACTCCGCTTCATTTCCTACAAAATTAAAAAATAAAGCTTATTTAATTTCTTCTTCTAAAACAAAATCATTATTCAAAGACATTCTAAAGCTATATCATACCTGGATCTCCGGCCTATAAATCACTAAAAGGTCTAGATAGTGGGCGCATGGAGTGACTACTCTCCCCTCGCTCACTCTATCCAGGCCTCGGTGGTGGTGTCTCTATATGCACTTGAGGAGGTCACTATGATCTCAAAGGAGTAACATAGACTGGATGATCACAGGTGTCTGTACTATGACCTGGGGGCATCTCCGTTGCTCTCTCCTTTGCTCTCTCCTCCTCCATAGGATCTCCCCTCCTCATCTCTCTAATCCTCCTCCTCTCCTACTAGCATGTCATCTCCTGGGTGGTTCCTCTCTGAAGGACCTGGATCACCTGTGGGGTATTCATCGGGAAAGATAGGATGGGTACCCTGTAAACTCCAGTATCTTATATACTCTCTACTCACACCTGCATAGGATAGCTCAGGTGCTACCTCTATATCCTCAGTCTTGTTAGTCTCACTATCCACAATATTAGCTATTATCAGTTGACATATGGCACCAGGTCTCTGATAGTATCTCGTAGGATATGCATACCGAGGTACTTCATGAGGGACCCCCTGTACCAAACCGAACTATCTCATCACCCTATCATAACAATACGACATCATGACATGATTAGTTGGACCTTCCAGCAACTTACGCTACTATGAGTGTCTTAATTGATGTCAAGTATTTGGCCACTCTACCATCTCACAGTAAGGTCTCCATATCACATCTATACCTGGGATACGGTCAAAACATACCCTCCAAAAGAGGATATCTCCATGCTGCTAGACATCTAATAGTGGATATGCAAAGGCTTAGGTGTGCTCACATCTACCATTGCAGGAGTACCCTATGGTCATGTACATGTATAATGCTCAAACATCCAAACCTATAGTAGGGTGCACACTGTAAGACTCTCCCGCTGGTACCTCACCAACTGACTCAAATCATGATAAAGATGGGCCAACATACTTTGGCCCAATGTGATAGTGACCCTTTCACTCTCCATCCTACGTACAAGATGGGTGAATGGTGCTAAAAATACTGTACCCTTTGTGTTGGGTACTACAACCAAAGTGAGTATACACAGCATCACCCTTCGTACCAAGGGTGTCAGACCTGCTAGTATGGCTGCCAAGGATATCTGATCTGATCGGGTCCTCAACTGTGGTACCCATCCCAAACAATACTCCATATCTAAAAAAATGTCAGGTGGACCCCGTGGTACTCTCGGTCTAACAGGCTCACCTCAGACAGGAAGCCGCATGATCCTATACACATCCTCCAATGTGACTGTGATCTCTCCAGATGGAAGATGGAAAGAACATGCATCCTCGTCCCATCTCTCTATCAGGGCCAATATCATAGGTTGATGGAACCTCAATTGTGGTAGGACTGCTACCTAGTATAATCCTACATCTCTCAACAACTGTATCTCATCCTGCTGTAGCTCAGCAACACTCCCTCTGACAAATAATAGTAACCCTCCAAAGGGATGCTCTCGAAGATGGACTGGATCCTGCAAGCACAAACAAGGATCATATCAGTACTTCTACATCAAAAGTCTATTGTACCCACTTGACCTGGTCAAGGTCAACTTTTTTAAGTCAAGGTCGACCTTTATGGGTCAGGGTCAACCTTTATGGGTCAGGGTCGACCTGGCCCCAAAAAGGACAGAACCTCCCCAGCCAGGGTCGACCTTTATGGGTCAGGGTTGTCCTTACTAGGTCAGGTTCAACCTTATTGGGTCAGGGTCGACCTTCCCTATAAAACATCAAAAATTTAAATCACAGGTACTAGAAATAGTAACATACCTCGGGCAATGGATGTCGGCTGGCTAGGCACTCCCTCAAAACCTCCATGCCGCTGGCTTGAAACTCTTCTCTCTTTGACATATTTTACTCTACAAATGGTAAGAATGAGGTAGTAAATGTCTCTTTCTCTTATTTATAGATAGTAAATTAGGTTTTTATTAGGGTTTCATTTTAAATTATGTAGGTTAAATTCGAATTTTTCCTTCATATGCATTTAGATAGGCATCTACTCTTTTCATCATAACTTGAGTTTGGTAGCTTCATTTTCAGTGCCATCAGAGGTGTTGGAATTACGATTTAGATACCTAACCTCTTGAATCAGTTTAGGAAGGTTTGGGACCCTTCTAAATAGCTTAGGAAAGGATCTTCTTCAACAAATTGCATATTCAGTGTATAGAAATTACCTTATCACCCTTCTTCACCTTCCATGAATTAGTAAGCCAAATCAGGGGGCGCATAAGGGGCCCTATATGCTTCTCAAAATCATCATAGTAAGACTTAGGTGCTCTTTGGATTTTCATTAACCTTGTGTGCTGCAGGTTGTGGATACTAATGGTTTCTTGCAGGATCTTCGCACTGAGGACTTAGCTATATCCTTTTTATACTTTATGATGTTTTCTTACTTTAGCTTGCATATTCACATAGTATCATATCTAAGATAAAGTGGGGGCTAAATGTATCATCTTAAAATGGAAGCACATCCATTTTTATAGGCTTAGCACCCTCATTTAGTATGTTTGCATATTAGATTTGCATCTATGCTTGATTATACATGTCTAGACGAAATTAGGGTTAGGATCTTATGGATCCTCGTTGATTTCTCTCTCCATGGCTCTTCTCTCTAAATAGGAGATATGTATTGGTCCTCCTGGGCCTCATCCTACTCTCTCTCTAGGCCTCTAGGCCTTCTTAAAAATTTTGGCACATTCCCCTACCTTTCTAGGTCTCCGGTTGATCTGGAAACCTTTTTGCAACTTTCTGGTGACCTACCTGAAACCTTAGGTTAGGGTTGAGGTTGACCCTGACCTCAGGGTTGAGGTCAACCTTGACCTAGGTTAGGTTCAAGGTCATCCTTTACCTAGGTCAAGGATGAGGTCGACATAGACCTCTGTTAGGTATTGGTCCCCGCTTTCAAATCTGGAGCTTATCGAGGTCTGAAACTTAAAAATAGGTCCCCGGGTTCGGACGCAGAAGTGTTTTCTCTGATATTTGAATTAATATGTTTTCTCCTTAGTTGGAAAATGTTATTGGACCATGATTCAAGGTGAAATCTGAATTTGGATCTCTTGCATTTCCCTAGGAGGCCTATGTTGAGATCTCTATATAAACACTCTCTTTTGCCTTCATTTGATCATGAAAGGAAATTGGGAGAATACATGATGGAATGATGATGCAAGAAAGAAAGAGGATGATATAGAAGGACAAGCTAGGAGGAAATATCATCATCTTTAATGAAGCATTTTGAGGACAAACTATGGTGGATTTTCATTGAAGCAAGAAAGCTCTCTCTTTAGATCTACTATTCACTACATTCAAGCATTCAAAAGGACATTATCATGGGGTAGCAACTATGGATTGTGAGTTGATGGGAATAATTTAGCCTTGGGGGATTGGTATTCTTTCTTTTTCATATTCAAATCTATGCATTGCTTTCTCATTTCCATGTTATGTTAGGATTGTTAATCTAGAAGATTAGATCTTGATATCACATGTTTAAAGACTCTTTTCAAAAGAGAAATACACACACACTATATATTCTATATTTGGCTATTTGTGGAGGTGGAGATCACCAAAATGGGGGTTTGACTAAGGCAAAACCATATATAGCCACCCCAAAATCCCTCTTTTTAGATATTTGTAGGTGTTGTTTTCAGGAGTTATAGGTGCAGGACGATAGATCTGAGACCAGATTTGGATACCCTTTTCAACAAAATTCCAAGATCCTAAAATAGTTTCTCTATCGACACTGTGCAGGTCAGGGTTGACATTATTGGGTTAGGGATGACATTTGTGGGTCAAGGTTAAAATTTTTCATAAGATGACATCAGAACGGAAAAATATTTCTGGGTTTTGTTTGTCTCGGCGTTCTAGTTTGGAATCAACTGTTAGATTTTCTAGAAACTCAACACAGACCTCAAAAAATGATTTTTCCTAGATATGCTATGTTATGAGGTAGGTATCTTGTCCATTTATTTTGTACATGCTCTTCAAACTATTTTATCATAATAATTAAGTGTAAGAACACAAGTTTGGCCTTAAGATCTCTCTCTATCACATTCTACACATATTATTTTAGATATCCTCTCATTTGCCAAATTTACCACTTTACACTAACTAAAGATCAAGGTCAAGCTATAAACCTTGGATCTAGACTTAACTTGCAAAGTGTGACTCAAGAATAGAGATAAAAGATAGTATAAATAGATGTTCAACCAATTGTGAATTATGGATTTATTGTTGTTGATAGCCATGAAGAGCATCTAAGGAGTAGAAGGCACAATTCATGCAAAGTTTAGAAAAAGATTATATCTAGTTATCAAGAACACATAGAGGCTACCGACGTGCAAACAAAGGTATTATTCAATCATGAAAAGATGATTAATCATACATAGGAAGCTTTATTGGATATGTTATCAGAAATTAGAAATTGCAACCATCATCAAATCAAAGACTTACGTAGTTGCATTCTAACAAGTGCATCACATCTAAAATCCTTTTGTAGAAGGTGGAATTAACAGTTCTTTACAAATATCTTAATAGAGTGCACACTTAAGAATTTTGCTAAAGCTTCAAATGAAGTAGATCTTAACAGGTCTCAATGTAATAATCCTAACAGGGTAGGTCATCAGAAGTGACAAATTGTAAGCCTTAACCAGTCCCTTCTTATCTACAGATAGTAAAGTCTTGTGGGTAGCAATCCCTACTGTAGTTTTTACTTCCTAACAAGATTTTTCTGTGATATCATATCTTGTGTCATGTGTTATCTATTTTTATGAATGTTTCTTGTATGGTTACATATTAAAGAACTTATGTTATGATTGTATATGCATTTAAAGAAAGATGAACAGTTAGATAAGAGAAATTAAAAACTGATGACTAAGGGTTAATGGGCTAACAAAGAAAAGTTTTAGAGGTACTGATTCACCCCTCCCCTCTCAGTACATCATTCACAATATAATTCCAACTATTGGTATCAGAGCTAAGTCTCTTTCTTGAAGATTAAATACTTAAGAGAAAAGATCAGAGTAATAGAAAAGTACATACTAGACAAGACTATTGAGAATGAGAAATTATATATGCAGATAAACTATGAGCAGTATAAAGAGGCAAGAATCAACTTGAGAAAACTTCTTGATGAAAGAAAGATTATGGCAGCTGGGCTGAATGAGAAGGACTACAAAGAATCAGAAATACAAGATTGCTTTGATTCAGCAGAATCATCAACAAGAAAATCTTCAGACACATCAGTAGAAGAGATCACAAGTCTATAAGAACTCAATCCATATCTGACAGAGAAAATCAAGATGCTACAAATCGGTCAAGAGAATCAAATGGTAAAAATGATTGATGTCATGAATGATGCAAGAAAAGCTGAAAATGAAAGAACACTAGCCATTGATGATAGGAGGAAAATAACAAAGAAGCTAAAAGAAAAAGAATCATAGATTCAAAGACTTACTGAGCATCACCATGAGGTCACCAACCAGATTATTCTTATGATTCAAGAAGCAAACAAAATAAATATAGAACTCGTTGAAAGAATACAGTCTATTGGTGAGCTAAGAGAAGAGAATGAAAAATTGAAGCATGAAATCAAAGTCTAGAATCAAATTGATCAAGAAAGCTAAAGATAGAAACAAAAGGATGGATGATTTTCTTGATGGACAGAGAAGAGTCAACAACTACACAAGATTAGGGTACAATGAGAATGGTGAATCTTCTAATCAACCAGATCAAAGGAATGCTTTCACAACCCCAAGAT